>JAMPIV010004742.1:0-210790 GCA_024509875.1 Oreohelix idahoensis
GTATATATGAAGACCCTGCAACCCATACTCTCACATGCAGTAATCAAGGATGCTTTGACACTGCAGGCATGTTTCAAGACATTTATTGACGGGAACACACATAGTATCAACAGGAACAGTCAGTGTAACAAGGTCATGCTGACCGGACATCGATAGGTATACATTTGGCATTCAAAAAGGTAAACATCAGAATAGACGTGCATGGTCAATAGCAAAGTTCTTCAATAATGACAGTTCGTAGCGTCGCCCTTGGCATCTCTGACTAAACGCGTCAGATGCCTTAGTCACTTTGACACATAGGTGCAACTTGGCATTCCCCGCCAATTGCACATTATCAGGCTGTAGTATAATAGCCGAAAGCACAGGCCTCGTTCTGACGTCGGCTGTGTACTTCTGTTAAATAGGTTATCATCAACCCTGCAGTAATGCTTATTGTAGACATAAATCCCACCAATCTGCGGTTCCCACAATATATCTTCGTCACTGGATTTCTGGACAATATAAAGACTAACAGTCTTGGATGGCTACCTCGAGCACAAATATATAAGTTCTGTAATATATAGGATCGGTGAGCTGCAGTTCACACTAAGTAATCCTTTTACATGTTCTGCCACCGAAAAGCGTAATAATGCATAAAGGTCGGTATTACCTGGAAAATGAATCCTCAGAACATAACAAGGAATTCTGTCGTCATCCCGACGCACAGAGATTCACTGGGGAAAACTGCCATAGCAGTTACTTCGAAGATTCTCCCCGAAAAAACAATGGGCTGTTGGTCCCTTCAGAAAAACAGGACCTTCCCGGCTTGCCGGAAGTATAACTCTCTCCCGCTTAAAAAACCTTCCCATAGGCCTACGCCCGAACTGTCAACCTTTAACCCTAAAGGTCAAAACACAATGAATGAATAAACAAGGGAAGACAACCCCTAATCAACCTGACATCGCAGGTAAAGACACAATTATACTTATGATAGAACATAGGCAAATAACTTGACAGATGACTCCGTCGAAAATGACAGCAACATTACTACCACCCCCCTGTAAAAAAAAAAATGAAACTTTTTTTTTTTAATATGTCCATGAGAAAGATAGCACCAGTATCACTTCTGTGCTCATGCAAAAACTGAACCTAATATCAGGTACAATAGACGCATAAATAAGGCGTCTGAAGAGAATACAAATCATCTCTCAACATAGGAGAAAATATTTCCTTTAAGCCAAACAAACTAAGGGATACCATTCAAGAAACCTAAGTTGCTGGCAATACCAATCATATATCAAACATTACTAAATAATATAATCATAGCAATATACAAATGTCAATGCTATTTTAGCAACATATCACTAATGGATGGACAAAATGAAATTTGTTAAATTATCTAAACATCATCCAAATACATTTGTATTACAACATATTATGATATTAAGGACAGACCTAAGTCTGAAAGTATATCAGGAAAAACTAGGACACAAGATTTAACTGGAATCATGTGGGCATCTAGACAATATGTCCGCCATCACATTATCCGAACCACGGATAGCTCGCACCGTGAAATGGAAAGGCTGAAGAGCAATAGCATAACGAGTAGATCTCGAGCTCTTCAAATCCTTACTTTGCATAGCCGTAAGAGCTTTTTGGTCGGTTTCCATAAAGAAATGCGCGCCCAGAAGGAACCTTTGTAGCTTAAGAATGGACCAAACCATAGCCAACAATTCACGGTCCAAAACCGAGTAATTCCTTTCTGCCACATTTAGCTTCCTAGAAATATACATTACAGGATGCAGAGTTCCTGAATATTCCTGCATTAGTGCCGCTCCAATCCCAGTGGAAGAGGCATCACTACGAAGGACAAAAGTCTTATCAATCGTTGGTAGTCTTAAGATAGGATGAGATGAGAACAAATTCTTAACCTGATCCAATGAAGATTGGCATTCTTGGGACCAACGCACCATATTAGGAGAACCTTTTTTCAATAACGTTGAAAGTGGTGCCATAATGGAGGACAGATTCTCAATGAATCTTCCATAGAATTGTATCAATCCCAAGAGACTACGCACTTGCTTTTTCGTCTTCGGAACCGAGATATTTAATATCTTTGAAATGTTTTGGTCCTCTGTCTTCAACAGACCATGACCAACTCGATGACCTAGGAAGGAAATTTCACTAAACCCAACAAAAGCTTTAGAGGGTTTAGCAGTCAAACTATGCTCACGTAGAGTAGATAGCAATTCCTTTAGACCCAAATAGTGTTCTTCCCAAGTATCGCTGAAAAGACAGATGTCGTCTAAATATGCAATGACATCTGCACGATCTGATAGAATTCGTCGCATCATGCGCACGAAAGTCGCTGGGGCGTTCATAAGCCCGAAAGGCATAAAATTCCATTGAAACAGACCCCTAGGTGTCGAAAAAGCAGTGAGAGGTTTGGCGTGCTCCGTCAGTGGGACTTGCCAATAACCTTTCGACAAGTCTAGTTTAGTAAAGAATTTAGCTTTAGAAAGTCTAATAAGTAGATCATCTAATAACGGCATAGGTTCAGCATCGAACTTCGTAACTTGATTTAATTTGCGATAGTCAACGCAAAGACGTATGTTATTGTCTTTCTTTCGAACAATAACTATCGACGAAGAATAAGCTGAAGTGGATGGTTCAATTATTTGTAGTTGAATCATTTCATCCAATTCTTTCTCGACTTGTGCTTGAAAATGAATAGGTATTGGGTATGGTCTTACTCTGATCGGATTACGATCAGTAAGTATGATGTCATGTTCTATGACATCTGTGTGTCCAGGAATGTCGGTAAGGACATCCTGATATGATTGTAACGTAGAGGATACTTGACGCTGTTCCTCAAAAGACAAGTTGGAAGAGATTGTAACGTCTCTCCACGATTCCGTTGAAGTAAGTGGAATCGCAGGAAGAGGTAAGTTCACGTCAGAAAAAATAGTTTCCTCATCCTGTATAACGGACAGGGATGAGATGTGACCATGTTGGACTGGAGAGTCGTCCGTCGCCTGGAAAATAGGCTGCAAATAGTCTGGACGTTCAATAAACTCTGTTAGCATATTTATATGGAAGGTTTTATGCCTTCCATCCACATCGACAATATAGTCGACATCGGAAATTCTTGAGACTATAGTGTATGGACCTTTCCATGAAATGAGAAGTCTATTCTCTCTTGAGGGCAGTAAGACATATGCTTTGTCTCCAGGACAAAGTTGACGTAGGCGTCTTTTCCTATTAGCAAATCGCCTAGCTTTTTCTTTCGCAAATTCGGAAGATGAAGTTGCTAACCTGCACGATTCGATAATCTTTTCTCTAAGAGCTATGACATATTCATATGACGATTGTGTATCATCGTCAATATTATCGGAAGTTATCAAATCGTGTAACAAGGACATCGGCCCGCGCGGTTGCGCGCCAAAGACAAGTTCGAAAGGAGAAAACCCTGTATGCTCGTTGGGAACCTCTCTATAGGCAAAGAGGACTGCAGGTAAAACCCTGTCCCAATCTTCAGGATGATCCTCCGTTATCTTGCCAAGTAAGTTCTTTAGTGTCCTGTTAAGACGTTCTACCAATCCATTGGACATTGGATGATAAATACTACTGAGAGACCTTTTAATGTCTAGCGTAGCCATTACCTGAGACATAACGTCCGAAATTAACTGAGTGCCGTGATCCGACAGTATTTCTCCGGGGAATCCCAGACGAGAAAATACGAGCCAAAGAGCATCAGCGATGTCGACAGTTGATATGCTCTTCAGAGGAATAGCCTCTGGCCAACGCGTGCACATGTCCACGCAAGTGAGGATAAATTGGTGTCCTCTGGCTGACTTAATTTTGAACGGACCAATGATGTCTATAGCCATTTTCTGAAACGGCCGAATCGGAATATCTGCAGCCTGAATAGGAGCAGCATGTCTCGGACCCCTAGACTTGACCTCTTGACAAATTTTGCAAGATCGGCAATAAATTCGGATGTCTTTATTCACGAATGGCCAAAAGAAGGACGCAAGGACTCTAGTTTTAGTTCTGGAAAAACCCATGTGTCCAGCACACTGAGAATCGTGTGCATGCCGAAGAATTAAGGCTCTCATACACTTAGGCACAAGAATTTGCGAGTGCATAGACTTGTCCGAGTGTTGTACCATTCGTACCAATATACCATTCTTCATAGTGATATACGATTTGTGACTCGTATTTTGATTGGGATCCCCTTTCTTTGCAAGAAGGAAGAATTTCTTCAAAGAAGGATCCTCTTCTTGACGTTTAACAAACGAGTCATGGGAAATCACCAAGTGCTCGTCTTGGCTATCAACTTCATTACTATTATCAGATGAAGTTGGGGGATTAAGAGCTTGAGCTCTTGTCACCACTGCATTGACCGTTTGAATGTTTTTTTTCTTCCCAACTAGAAATTTGTTGCGGGGTGCATTCTTTAACCCCATGAATACGACCGATTATAAGATCCGCAATAGGATTAGGAAGAAGACATGCATGGACCTCTCCTGTGAAGAAAGGAGTGTCAATCCTAATAATAGCAGTAGGATAGCTTTCCATAGTACCACCAAATGTAACACATTTGATTGTTTTTCCAGTGGCACAGCAAGGATCTATCAGAGACTCCCTAACCCCGACGGTAGTACATCCCGAATCGAAAAGTACTGAGACTAGCCTATCATTTATTAGACCTTTATGTAAGATGAGAGATCCTCTCCCATCATGCGCAACTGTAGCAGGTAGAGCAGGAAGAGGGTGACCACAACTTAGCGTAGATACAGTCGATGAGTCAAACAATGTTAAGCATTGGGGGCATTCAGTTGCTCTCCCAAAATCGAAAGCACAACCAGTGATAGCCCTAGAGTTACCACTATCATTTACTGTATTACAGGCTCCATCAAACTCTTGTTGTGCAGAGTTTGCCTGTTGGAAAGGTCTTTTCTTGTTAAATCTAGGTCTGCCTCGATTATCGTTTCCCCTGTAATTATTTCGACTATCATTTCCCCTGTAATTGTTATCATATTGCCTATTGTAATCATCATTCCGGTTTGAATCCCGGTTTCTAAATTCACCATCGTCATAATCTTGACGTCGAGAATGATTACCTCGAAAATTTGAATAGTTATTATTTGGATAGCCTTTGCGAAAGTGTCTCAAATTATTACCACTAAAATTACGAGAACTACCATCTTGTCTCCAATTCATAGACGAAGAACCATCATGTGTTGGATTACTCCGCTTCTGAGTGTAATTTTGATTACTTCCCCTATTCCAATTTTGTTGAGCACCCTGAAATTTTTTTTTGAAATTAGGGTCATATGGTGTTGCCGAAGCAGCTGGCAACCCTTCTTTCACTTTAGAATTGCTAACTGTAGCATGGGGATGCGCTGTGGCATACTGACAACAGTATTCCTCCATATCTTTTAAGTTTTTAGGCTTACGCTCATGAAGGAATGCAAGAAAAGAATCATTAACAGATGACAAAACCTTATCTCGCAATAATAAGTCCATTAGACCTTCATATGTTTTCTCAGTCTGAGACAACTCAACCCATCGAGTAAATGTACGACATATCTTTGTAACAAAATCAGAGAAATCTACTCCATTTTCTGGCAACATTGTCCTAAAACGAAGACGATAATCTTCTTCTTTTAGTTGGTATTTTTTAGCAATGCTGCCCTGACAACATCATAATTAGTCCTCTCATGTTCGACTATTGTCATAAGAGTAGTCACTGTGTCACCTGTAAAAAATGGCATCAGTTGTTCAACATATTTTTCCTTTTTTATGTTATGCGTATCGCACAAAAATTGGAATCTATCTAGATAATCTGCTACGTCATCCTTTAAAGGATTGAAATGAGGCAATTTAATCCTACTAACAAACTCCTTTGTCGTACTCGAAGTTGTTTGCTGAGCACCCGTACTCGCCAATTTCAATTTCTCTAACTCCAAAGTTGCGAGTCTTTCATCAAGTTCCATCTTCTGTTTTCTTTCCTCATGTTCCATTTTCCTAATTTCAGCCTCAGCTTTCCTCTCCTCTGCAGCAGCTTGAGCTTTCCTCTCCTCTGCAGCAGCTTCTTTGTCTAATCTCTTTTGTTCAGCTTCCTTGTCTAATCTCTTTTGTTCAGATTCTTTGTCTAATCTCTTTTGTTCCGCAGCAGCTTCTTTGTCTAATCTCTTTTGTTCAGCTTCAAATCTCCTTTCCTCCACCTGCATCTGCAATTTCTTTTGTTCAGCAGCAATATCAGCTTCTCTGTCTAGTCTTTTTTGTTCCGCCGCAGCTTTTCTCTCTTCTGCAGCAGCTTTTCTTTCTTCAGCAGCTAATGCTTTGTCATACTGAGCAACAGCCCATTGTTCTAACTGTTGACCAGTTTTATCAAGGGCCTTCCCTTGTGTAATAAAGTACTCTAATGTAGACATCTTGTCTAATGAGATCAGTAACTTGTAGAAGTAAATATATTAAATTATCCCACTTTAATGGGAGACAAGTCTGAAATGATAGACTTGTATACTCACTTCACTTTATTTCACTCTCTTAGTCTTAGACAAAGACCTTGTATGGTCCCCTTGTTTATAATGTAACCAAAAAAATCACTTGAGTACCTGTGGAAAAAAAATTCCTTATATCCCACTCACTATGGGCACAAGTCTTTTTTATAAAGAACTTGAATATGTATTTCACCTTGTCTCAATCTTTGTAGATAACAAGTCTTTTATCAAAGAACTTGTATAAATATCTTATATAATAATATTTTATTAACAAACTCTATATGAAGAGTCTACCTTATCAATAATATCAATACATGACCAAGTATATGTATGTAGACTGTGCATGACAGTAATGTAGTACAAACAAAAAAAATACAAAGACAAAGATACAAAACAATACAAATGGCAACACTGTTTTAACCAAAAATGTGTAGAGAAATAAAAAAGAAAGGAGAGACCTACAGAATACAAACAAAACAAATCGAAAATCAAAACTGAAAACCAGACAAAAATATTACAAAAACAACGTTAAGTACAGTTACATCACAGCTAACATCAATAGCGACCAATTGTCACTAGCAAATTTTCAAATTAAGAAAATTTGCACCTATAGAACGCTTACAGTAAGCCTCGATTAAGTGGCATATTTACTGTAAGACCCACCAACCGAAAACCCGCAGAAAAATACACAAAAACAGTAGAAGTAACATAAACATATAGCAATCAATTTCAATGTGTTGCAGAACAAGTTCAGTCACAGCTGAAACTAAAATAAATTTCTTGCTCCTTGCGAACACAGAAACGAAATGTCAAACGCGCACTGAACGTCAAATCCACTGTAGCATAAAGTGGTATTCACGAACCAAAGTTACTATGACCTTCTCGAATTAGGACTTGCACATTGAATGTTTACAATTTCCACGTACTGTTTACAAACACTTGACCTCGAACAATGTCGCTTGAATGCTCGGACATAGAAAAGTCTGTTGTTGACTGAAACGTGTAACAACCAGCAGTACTGTTCACAATAGGAACCCGCCTTCTATGCAGTTATGGTCCACGTAGCAAATGCCTAGATGTTAACTTCAGTACTTGTCTTGTCGTGGTTTATGTAGCATTATAACATAAATGCCCGCACTGTTTATCTAGGTCAACCGTTGATGACCTATTTCTGTCCTGTTGTAGCCAAAACTTGCAAGTGTAGAATTAGCGCTGTGTGTTACGGCTGTCCCGTGTGTAGCTTAGACCCACAGATCAGAAGTGTAATGTGTACTTGTCCTTCTTGTAAATTTCTGGACAAAACTGGAGACATCATATACAGTACTTTGCAAAAAAAATGGCAGTCGTATTGCTCAGCTAAATAAGCTGAAATCTAATTAAATATGCATGTTCTGCCCCAAATTTGCACTCCACTGAAGTGAGCAAACACTACCAAAAGTAAAAAAAATATTAGCGTGGAGTAACGGCCCTTGATAATGGAGCAGACGACAATTTCTAATGCTAGTGGAAGAAAATGGATACAAAGTCAAAGTGTATGTTAATTTCACAGCTTTGGAATGTAGGAAATCAAACATGTTCCAACATTTCTAAAACCTCGAACATTCCTGAGCGGACTGTCTACAGAGTTGTGAGTAAATTAAAAGCAGGTACTGGAATCGAGCGAAAAGAAGGTAGTGGGAGGCCAAGAAGTTTGGACAAAAAGGACTATCGGCGTCTCGCCCAAATCGTTCGGGCTGGGCCAATGAAGAGTGTAGAAAACATACGGCAGCGCATGATCGAGTTGGGAAGCCCAGAGGTATCTAATGCTATTGTCAACCGGGAGCTACACAGGATGAATTACACACAAGAGCGGGTAATTTCGTCACCATTGCTCACATAGACTCACAAACAGATGCGCTTGAACTGGTGCCACGAACACCAAAATTTGTCATGGGACAATGTGATTTTTTCAGATGAATGTTCTGTTTGGTCTTATCCTGCTCAAATAAATATTTGGACGAAAGGCTCTGTAACGCCTGTGTACCAGCGACCGAAACATACCTAGAAATTCCATCTTTGGGGAGGGGTGTCAGCAAGAGGTGCCACCCCACTGTGTGTTTTCACAGGAATTCTCACGAAAGAAAGGTGCATCGACATACTAGAGGGACACCTTCTGCCATTTATGCAGGTCATGTACCCGGATGGGTGCACATTTCAACATGACAATGACCCAAATCATACAGCTCATACCACCAAAGCATAGCTGCAAGAGAAGAATGTGATAGTGCTGAAGTGGCCCAGCAACAGTCCCGATCTAAACCCAATTGGAAACGTTTGGGCACTACTCAAGAATCATTTGAAAAAGAGTGGACTCAGAGACGTTGAACAATTGAAGAAGGTAGCTGAAAAATACTGGGACAGTCTGACTCACAATTACCTACAAACATTTATGGGAAGTATGCCTCGCCGCATCCAGGCTTGCCTTGCTGGAGGAGGCAACATTATATTGTACTGACACCACTGTTAATAGATAGGGGAGATACCAATCTTCCTATGGACATACAGTTTTTATTATTATTTGCTTCTATGAGTGTGCTGCGTTGCGAAAATATGACTGCCATTTTTTTTGCAAAGTACTGTATGTAATTTCTGTAATATATAGGATCGGTGAGCTGCAGTTCACACTAAGTAATCCTTTTACATGTTCTGCCACCGAAAAGCGTAATAATGCATAAAGGTCGGTATTACCTGGAAAATGAATCCTCAGAACATAACAAGGAATTCTGTCGTCATCCCGACGCACAGAGATTCACTGGGGAAAACTGCCATAGCAGTTACTTCGAAGATTCTCCCCGAAAAAACAATGGACTCTTGGTCCCTTCAGAAAAACAGGACCTTCCCGGCTTGCCGGAAGTATAACTCTCTCCCGCTTAAAAAACCTTCCCATAGGCCTACGCCCGAACTGTCAACCTTTAACCCTAAAGGTCAAAACACAATGAATGAATAAACAAGGGAAGACAACCCCTAATCAACCTGACATCGCAGGTAAAGACACAATTATACTTATGATAAAACATAGGCAAATAACTTGACAGATGACTCCGTCGAAAATGACAGCAACAGTAATATTTTTTGAAAAGTAGGTAAACATGGCATGATTGGTTAGAGCTGCCAATATACTCAATTCAGGGCGTCTGTTCCGGGCCACATCTTGTAATAAACCTACTAAGAAACAGTGCGTTGAGCACCAGTGCATATTTTTTCTAAATAAAAGCCTGGGACAGAGGCAGATCGGAAGTTGTGCCCATTCATTGCCAGTCAACGAAACTGTTTATTTTTCCATGAATTGTGGTAAGCTTGAAATATTTGATATCTTTTAATGAAAATTGAATGTAAATTGATAATTTATGTCTGTATATATGTGTGGTTCAGTAGCGAACATGAGGTAAAGCCTATATATGCTCCAGCCTGAACAGAAGGTGTCGGAGGAAAGTAAAACTACATGGAATTGCCAAACAGTACACTGACACCTATATTATTGACTAGAAAGAAATAATGCTGGAATTGCAGAGGCGTAATAACCATTAGGGAGGAATATACTGGTGAAAATTGTTTCAGATGAAGATAGCAGTTGGCCTACCGCTCTGAACTCAGTGTTTGTTATGTATTGTGCTCAGTGTAGAAATAGAGTATAAATTAGTTCTGAAGTAGGAGGTACAACCTTCTTGTTTCAGGGACTGTGGTCCTAAAGTTATTGAGCAGCACCTGGTCAGAGCTTTGCTGAATCCAGAGGGGACAGCATACTCCTTGGTCCATATAGCAAACAGTAAGGTGTCTCCAGAATACAGGGAGGCTATCGAGCAGAGGAGTCTTTTCCTGCCGACATCACGAAAGATAAGACTATGTGGCCAGCGGAGCTCAACATTATGTAACCCCATCTTAAACTGACATTGTATAAAAAATAAGAGGGGAAATTAATTGTTTTAATGCCAGGAACTGAGAACATCTCCAATACTAGTTCCAACAGAAACAAACACTTGAAGTCATGATGACAAAAACCAAAATAGCTTGAAAAACAAAACCAGTATTACCTCATTTTACTACTACACAACTGACACACATAGGATAATGTTAATAAAATATGTCACTACAAGATTCAGATTGATAACTTCTGTACATATAACTTGTAATTAAACTTGATTGTGATTCCTGGTTCACTTTGTATTTGAATCAGGACACACATATATTAGTAATTAATACATATTTATATTTGAAAATTTACCAGTGCCTCATTTAAGAATAGTCTTATAGAGTGTTAAATGTGTGTGAGTGTCACAGTGTTGTCACGTGTGGTGGAATAAATTAAATTGTTTATCTGTCTGTTGTTGTTGTGACTTACACTTCATCATATACATACCCTAGACATTCAACGTAGTCATCACAATATTCCAGAATAATTCTGACTGAGGTATAAATATGTGGTAGCAAGTAAGGTCATCTGTAATACACTACCCTTATTAGATACAGATACCTTCACAGCTGATCTCAGTCAGTACACTAAGTCCCCTATAAATATTTATAACATCCCACTTTACCACACTATCTCAAATAAAATTACGACATTGATGAAGCCCTGATATGGGCTGTTAGCACTTGCAGCGTTGATAAATATAAAGCCCTGAAACTGACTAGTAGCGAGTATCAGCTAAATTGGTGAAGCCCCGAAATGGGCTGTTAGCACTTACAGAGTTGATAAATACAAAGCCCTGAAACTGACTAGTAGCGAAGATCAGCTAGAATGGTAAAGCCCTGAAAGTGCGTATCAGCCTGGTTGGTGAAACACTGAAAAGGTTTCTTCTTGAAAATGACTGCACACACTTGCTGCGTTGATAAATAATAAGCCCTAAAAAGAAATAATATTCTCTATCCACTAGCATGATAAATATATTGAGGAGTTGGCAAGAGAGGCAGAGAAAGCTGCAACCAAAAGAAATAGAGAGATTTGTATAACAGTTGTCACGTAGGTTTTGATCATTAAATTGCCTATTCCCTCTTCTTTTTCTTTTCACCCGAAACCTCTATTATTTATTATCTGTCTTTACCTTTTTCCGGTATTTTTCGCATCATTCGTTTGCGAAAAATATTTTCTTCAGTATTCTCAAACTTTACCTTGTGTTTTTCTCATACTGGGATACGTAATTCTATTACACAGATGTCAGTCGCGCAGGTAGACGAGAATGTGCGAAAAATTCGTTTCGCTGGACATAGAGCAGACTTTTGGTCTACCATTTTTCACCTGACACTAGCGTAAGGTGTCAAACCCGGCATCTCTACGACGCAGTACGAGACGGTTGTCTGAGAGTTGCTACTGACACGCGTACATCTCGGTCAGTAGGTGGCAGTTACGACACGCGTTAAGCTGACGTAAATGTTGGGAGTAGGGGAGATAATTTCGCTTGGCGAAATAAGTTGGGGCCCTTTGTCTGATTTTAAGATATTGTTCCCGAGTTTGAAACTTTATTTTCATTCTCACTCAGTAACTTCACAGTAAAGACAGAACTAGCCTTCGTTCGATTTCTAAATAATCTCTGTGTTAGTAGAGATGGCCTTTAGTTTGGTCGAAGTGGTTTAAGTTCTTAGTACTTCTGTGTTTGAGGTAAAATAGTATATACTATATTCTAGTATTTTGTGAAGTGATTTAGTGTTAAATCGCCGATTTCATTTTAAACCAGTTCTGTGTGCAGAGTGATTATTTTAATAGTTTGTTATTTTCTTTAGTCGACGAGTTACAGTGGAAATACATAATAAATTATATCTTTAGCTTACTAAACAAGTAGCTATAAGGAATTTAATTTCACGGCTAAATACTCAGTCGAAACTGTTTTATTAACAAACTTATAAATGCTAGACGCGACATCAGTGAGTTTTGACGGAATACGCATGATATTCCTAATTCATGATGATCGATATTTTTTTTATAACTTATTTCTCGGGTAGTTTTAAAATATAAGTCAAGCGGTCGGCTTGCTTTTTAAAAATGTAAGTTATATTGAGTACATATATGTAAATTATTTGATATGTGTTCTTTCCATTTTATATAGTGAAACGGTGGTACCCAACTTGCCAGCGTTTAGTAAAGAGACATATTTGTGTGAAGCATAGACAGTTCCTATCTTTAACCACGTGGGTTTTTTTTTTGTTTCAAGTAACACTGGTCTGACAGTGCATATGCCATCAGAGAGAGACAGTAATAGCAATCCCACTAACGGTTTCTAAAGACTAGAAATATATATTGGGCTTTTGAGCCAGTTCATATTGCTCCACAAATTTAAATGTACATGCTGCCTGGCGGCGAGAATATTACAAGAATAACATTAACATTCCGACAGAGATTGTGACTAGTATTGTGGTGACCAAATATAGTACCTGCCTGAAAGAAGACACCGATCTGACATTCCTTAAATCCTAGAATCCAAAGCTAATGACATTGTGCTCTGCTAACTTTCGTGCCTGGACAAATTTTATGTGACTTAATCAGACATTCGAAAAAAATTAGAACACCCAAGGAATCGTTCCCTGAGACAGAGAGTTCAGTACGTCTTTTGGAACTGGGGATTTCTTGGTCGATGACTGCATTTTCGGGTCTGTGTGAATGTCCTAGAATTATTATGTTCCCAGAGGCAGCGAGCAAAGTTGTGAGTATATATGTGTGAGCAAGGCCATGGCTGAATGAATGAGAGTACACAGGTCAGAGTGTTATTTTACCGGTGTATTATTGTCACCTATTTGCTGTCTTAATTTTTTTTTAATCTGCAGAATTTGTTACAAATGCTAGAGTTTCTTTTTTTCTTAGGCTAAATCAGATTATCCAACTCTGTTCATACATTTACGAGAAAGAAAGAAACCTCTTAGACTAAACCCTATGTATCTATTGCTCTTTGGGCCATCATCTGTTCTCTTAACGGGGCTGTGGGCTAAACCTAGAGTAAGATTATAACGGGCTATCATCCTTGTAACATTTTTTTCTTAAATTTTATGACTATTTGTATATGTTTCTCCTTGATGTATTTCTTTGGTGTTGTGAGAAGATTTTTTTTGATGATAATAATAAAAATCTCTCTTGAACTAATCAGTGCGTTGGTCAGCTCGTTCTAAAATATATATATATCCATTGTTATAGATTTCCCACGTCTGTGTGTTTAACTGTCGTCACGTGTATGTGCGTGCCCGTGATTAGATAGAAATATATGTAATATATATATATCTGTGTTTAGACTGTCTGACTACTTTAGATCTGTCGTAGAAGATAGGTGAGAGAGAGAGAGAAGATTTTCCGCTCTCAGAGACAGCATCTATCACTATTCTACCACCTCACTCGTGGAAGTCTATATTTTTATTTCCATCTCTCACTGTGACTATATACAAAACGTGAATGGCCTCATCAACGAACGAGCAAAATGGACGGAACATTTTGAGGAACTTCCCAATAGACCAGCTACATAAAATCCCCCCGACATCCAGCCAGCAGAAGAAGAGCTACAAATCAACTGTGAAAGACCAACTAAGGAAGAAACAAAGAAAGCGATCAAGATTCTAAAAGATGGGAAAGCATGGTCCTGATAGCATTCCAGCAGAGGTCGTCTTGGTCTTGCCATCATATAACTTCAGTGATCTTGTCATAACACTTCAATCCGTGTACGAATATTCCAGTTGCTAATGATGGAGATTTTCCTAGAAGAAAAAAAGGTGATTCAGCAATACACACTACTTCCGGTTTTATCTTCTTAAAAATACAACAACAACAAAAAGATCAGAAACGCTTGTCATATAGCGATCACGCTTCTGATGATCAGATTGTCTCATCTTGTATAGATTTTCCTGTTACTAGTCGCCAAGACTGTTATTAGTCGCTACAAAATTTGTGTTAAGTTGCAGCTAGTCGTTTTCAGCTCTTGCTGGCTAAAACGTCAAGGATCTTCGTGGATCATGTGGACATGGCCGTGGCAGTGTCGTTTCTCGTCCGTCATGTACACGCACAACAAAACTCAACAAGTTCCCACACCTGTTGTCTCGATGGTTCCTTGCTCTCATGTCTAACCACTCGTGGCCCATTGTTTTCCCGGCGCGTCTCTCAAGCGGCTACTATTTTTCAAGAGGCACTCCATCTTTCATCAGCTCTCACAGAGTGGCAAACGGAGTGAACAATGGCGCGACCTCCTTGAGTGTTCAGCAGATATACGGTTTTACTGGTCGTACAAGTCAAGATCGTGCCGTCACGGGAGATTTGACTGGCCTATTTATTTGACCTAGTTTAGACGCAGCTACTGTTCAGAGACTTGTCCGGTATACGTCACGCTGGAGAGTTGTCTAGGACGCCAGGAGCAGGCCACTAGAGCGAGTGATAGAGGAACAAATTAACAGACAGACGGAAAACCAAACAGACAAGCAGTTAGGCAGAACAACAGACAGGCATAACAAGCTGATGGACAGTCAAACATAGAAGCATGCAGAACGACAGACATAACAAGCAGGCAGGCAGAGAAGTAGTCAGACAGACAAATAAGCAGACAAATGGATAGACAGACAGACAAATAGACATTCCGTCAGACAGACAATTAGATAGACAGGCAAACTATAAATAGAAACAAACGTGTTATTTTACGAAATCTCACAGAAAAAAAACCCATAAACGTTTGTCTTTTAAGAGGGTTTTTCCCCTTGAGTTTTTAGATCGCTATTAATTTGGTGACATTTCATAGTTTCTCATTAAAGTTGCACCACTTAACCCAAGTAACAGTTGGTATATCCAAGGACCACAAACCACATCAAGTGAGCTGAATGGCTTGTCCTCCTGAGACCAATACGCAATTAACTACTTGCCAATTGGTCATAATCTTAATTGTAATTACCAATAATTAACCTATCGTGTCGCATTACTTCATTATATTTGTAGTGGGCAGATTGACGAAAGAACTAGAGTGCTTTTGAAACCACTTTTGCCTTCTCTTCTTTCGCTCAAAGATTTCCTTTCCCAACAACTTCTCAATTTATGTCGACATTCTAACCTTTAATTTTCTGCCATATCCATAATCACTTGTCATATTTTCTCATAATTTTACAACCAATCAGAAATTTTATCGTTAGAAAACAAGAAAGTTTCCATGTCCTCTAAATTTTTACTGGTTCGTGCTGGTGGAGCCGCGCCTCTTCTGTTAATAGTTCGTGAACAATCACAGTTCAAAGAAGAAATGCTGCAATTCAGTGTTACCGAAACATTTTTGGTTCGTAATGTTTATTTTTGGTTTTGAACGTTCACTCTGGAGCGTACAGCACTAGTTCTAAGTGAGTAGTTGTGAAATTTAAAAAAAAACAACTTGTTCTATATTACCGTCCACGCCTGAGGACCTTCGGAGACCTACAGTTGTACAGGTCTGTATCCTTGAATCCGAACACCCGAAAACCGAAATATTCCGAAAATCGAACGTTAATTGGCCGACTCTTGGGCGACATCTAGAAACCGAAATAATCTGAGTTCCGAAACACGGCTTTCCCCGGGCATTTCGGACTCAAGGATTTGGACGTGTAGCAGATATTTAAGAAGGTCTAGCAGTAGCCGATATCTGAAGACCTAGTGTTGAAACAGACATGACGACCAATTTTTGTAATATATATTTCAGGATCTATTTTGGGCAACACGTAGCTTACTTAAGGTTTACTTTCTTAAGTATATTCTTGCCGTGTATCGTCACGGGGGATGGGAAGGGGGGGGGGGGGGGGGGGGGCGGCAAACTTTGGTTCTTAAGTCCGTCGTGTGCCATTGGCTTATGTGAGCCTGTATTATTGTAGGATGTCGGTGATACTGTCTATCCGTCCGTGGATGAGGTGAGCCCTTGTTATTGTAGGATTTCTGTGATACTTTCTATCCATCCGTGGATGATGGGAGCCTATGTTATTGTAGGATTTCTGTGATACTTTCTATCCATCCGTGGATGATGTGAGCCTATGTTATTGTAGGATTTCTGTGATACTTTCTATCCATCCGTGGCTGATGTGAGCCCGTGGAATTGTAAGATTTGTGTGATACTTTCTATCCATCCACCTCTTGGGTTTTCCGTGCCACAAAACCTGATCTTTTACTGTTGTAGACGCGTAGTGGTTATTGATCGGGTCTATTCTGCCTCTCCTGGTAAACTTAATGTCTCATCTAAAGCATTTCATCTCGCACTTTTTGACTTTCCTTCCCCTGTGTTCTTGCCAGGGACAATATTTGACATTGATAGCAAAGAGTTCGTAAGATTATACTATTTATTAGCTGTCATTTAGTTGCCATACTGATAGTCGGATGTTTGAATCGTGGCAACCGTCAATGTACTGCCTTTTTGATATCATGCTTCAATTTCTTTGTCACATCTTCCATTTTCTGTAAAAATACTTCCTAGGTAATTGAACTCTGGAACCTGTTTAAGCTTGGCGATGTTGACATGTATATTAAGTGATCCTGCTGATCTGTTGATCTTCATAGTTTTTATCTTTGATGCGTTGATCTTCATAGTTTCTATCTTTGATGCGTTGATATTCATAGTTTCTGGCTTTGATGCGTTGATCTTCATAGTTTCTGGCTTTGATGCGTTGATCTTCATAGTTTCTATCTTTGATGCGTTGATCTTCATAGTTTCTATCTTTGATGAGTTGATCTCCTGTGCTGTAATTAGTAGCATCACCATCATTGCCCTTCAGCTGCGCAAGGAGCATAGGCCTTCAAAAGTACATCCCAAGTTCTCCTAACCTGTGCCATGAGTTCAAGGTCTTTCTATGTCGTCCGCATAATTGTAATGTCTCTCTCCATTTCTGTCTCAATACATTATTTGTTTTCGGTCAACCGCTGCACCCTCTTGCCCCGGGAATTAGAGAATGCCGACTGACTGGTATTGCATTCAACATATTTTGTAACAGATAGAGGTAGCAGATAATCTAGGGCCTTTGTTGTTAGCAATAATCTGAGAAATTTTTGTTTCAACTGTAAGACAGTCTACCTACTGATGTAGTATATTTTTAGATGAGATATTGTTGTATTTAGTATTAGGTAACCCATTGTTGTAGCTGATCGCAGAAGAAACTTCTGTAACAAACAAACAAGAAAATCAAAGTCGTTGAGAACCTTCTATTGATCAAACAAGAACATCTTTGTCATACATAGTTTTTTAACGTTGTGGAAGATTGCTTTTTGTAGAAGATAGTGGAAGACATAATGGAAGGATACATGCACAGTATTTAAGTCTGTGAATACTACTGTATAGTAAGTATATTTGTTGTTGTTATACTTTTGGATAAGGATATGAAATGTTAGTGTCAGCAGATATTCTCGTCTGAGATTTTGTCACACTCTAAGCAAAGGAGCAGACAGATATCACCTAATCAGGTGTCCATGGAGTACCAGCAGTATCACTTAAAAGGATGTATCACGTTATAGAAAACTGTAAGGTAAGGTTGAAGGTGAACAGTCTAAATGTTGACAAAGCCATAGATTCACAGGTAACATCAAAGATGGACATAAATAGACTTAACATTGTACCATCAACGCAACAGACAGAAATTTTCTAGTTCTACTAGTGTAAAAGCCCGTCATAAGACTGGAATTAAATTCAAAAGCACCAATACCTAACGGCAATTTTACTTATTCAAAAGTATTTTTTTTTAAACCACTGTGCATCACCACAGTACACGAACTACGTAGCAGCAGCGAGGATCCCAATGTGTGTATACGGGATCACACATTCTATAAATATATTTTTGTGCACACCCTCATTTGCGCATTCTCCTTTGGTAAGTGTTACTATTTTCGGGAGAGTAGATATAAGGGGTCGGCGTCTGTGGCCTAATGGATATGAACGCAGTTTCATAATCCAGATATACCAGGCTCGAAACCTGCTGCAGGCGGTTTGGTAGCAGATCGCTTTGTGTGGATTTTTAACAATGGTATAAGTGCCGTACCGTTCAGAGAGCAATGGCAAATTACTGAATGAAAAAATTGCCTAGAAAAATCACAAACAGCCAATAAAAGCTGGGGTTGATTGCCACGTCCTGTAAAGGATAAGCAACTAACTTTAGATATAAGGGAAACAATACA
This sequence comes from Oreohelix idahoensis, assembly GCA_024509875.1. Taxonomy (NCBI): domain Eukaryota; kingdom Metazoa; phylum Mollusca; class Gastropoda; order Stylommatophora; family Oreohelicidae; genus Oreohelix; species Oreohelix idahoensis. The sequence goes on from JAMPIV010004742.1 coordinate 18,598, forward strand.
ATTAATGTCTAACTTTCAACCAAAGTTGCATCCCTTAGCGTTACGCACTGACAGAAAAAGCTGGGATTTTATATGTAGGATTACATGGAAGCGCGGTGTAGTTCTCAGCGGTTTCTGCAGAGACAAAATATAATAGGACCACAGCACTATCTGGCATGTCGTACTAGGTGACTAATATGAGGTTGTGCATAAAGCTGGTAATCTCATCTTGTAACAAATATTGTCATAGAAACAACCGCTGCAAGAATATGTCACTGCTTGGTGTAGGTTTCCTGCGGGGTCTATGTAGTCGTGGTTCCAGGCTCCGCAAGCAGCGCAAAGGAAAATAATCATATATATAAAATCACAGCTTTTTCTGTCAGTGCGTAATGCCAAGGGATGCAACTTTGGTTGAAAGTTAGACTTTAATTGTATTGTTTCCCTTATGTGTAATAGTAACACTTACCAAAGAAGAATGCACAAATGACGGTGTGCATGAACAGTTTGATTATACTGTATGGAAAGAAGTCAACAATACACCTGATAAACAGTACATGAACTGGAGACAGGAAGATGCGGAGATCCATGATTTAAGTTCAATTAATGCCCTTTAGCTCCCTGAGGAGCATAGGCCTTCAACAAACACATGCCAAGTCTTCCTGTCCCATGCCATCCGCTCAAGTTCTTTGCATGTTTTCCTCATCATTTTCACCTCTGTATCCAGTTCTCTTCTCCATGTGTTTTTTCTTCTTCTACCTCTGCCTCTCTTTCCCTGTGGATTCCAGAACAAGGACTGCTTTGTAATGCCACCAACAGGTTTCCTCAATGTGTGTCCTATCCATCGCCAGCGTCTTCTTCTCAACTCTTGTTCCACTGGCACTTGTCTGGCTCTTGTCATCAATTCTACATTTGTGACTTTGTCATACCATTTCAGTCCTTCAATTCTACGCAAGAACCCATTTATAAAAGTCTGTAGCTTTTTGGTTGTTGTTTTTGTTGCTCCTCATGTTTGAAAGCCATACAATAGGACTGACTTGACATTTGAGTTGAAGATTATGATTTAAGTTATACCACATTAAAACAACAGAAAATCAAGATGCTCTTCTGTCATGTTCAGACTTTTAACATCAGATGTAAAACAAATATTTTGGTTTTTTAAAATACGTTTGAATAAGTAAAATTGCCGTTAGGTATTGATGCTTTTGAATTTAATTCTCGTCTTATGACGGGCTTTGACATCAGTGAGGATAATAATTAGTTCCCGGGAGTTCTGTGAGGAGATACAGATAGAATAACACTACTGCCTCCCTCAGGCGTGTCGTAAGAGTTGACTTAACATGTCGGTGTACGCGGAGCTGGCAAACTTATTATTAAAAGGTAAATGTAGTGCTAGAATAGATACTGCCGTAGGGTAGTGACATGTTTGAGACTTCACTGAACAAGGTTTCAGCGTTATGAGGTGTTCCTTAACTCGCAGTCTATGCCTTTTTGAGATCAAGAGCAGAACCAGTTACACATTTACAGCTTGGTAGTAATAGATCGTTACCTTGCCAGGTTCTAAACAAAGTAACTTTGCCCTGAAAAGGGAGCACAATCTAACGAATCTGCCACTCGACAAACATATGTCAGACAAATTGTTGCAGAGATCATTTCCACAAGAGCACATGCATGTTTTATTGCTGGCTGTCGTCATGGTGACCAGCTGTCGTAGTGGCTCTCTGCTTCATAGGGAACAAGAAGGAAAATTATAATTTTTGCATTTCATTCTGCCTTATCTGATAAATATGAACAAAGGCAACATCAAAAGCAACAATCTTCTTAGGGTAAAATTAAACAGAGACATCAAAGACAACAATAACAATAAAAGAAGTACAACCGCTTATTCACCATATGAAAAACAGATTCAAACACCAGTGCAGCAGAGGATTTTTTTTCTTCCCCGAGACAAAAAAGTGGGCGGAGATAACGCACGTGCATAAAATAGGTCGTTAGACATTCCGCACTTCGTGTGTAGTAAACTGTGGGCGGAACAACAAAAGAAAATGTGAAGATGAAAAGGAGCGGACCCTCATTATCAGGGCAGTTCACGGCGCAAAGATACTACTGTGGATGGGAAACACATACCAGGGAAACAAAGCACGTGATTTGTCTCGAAAGGGTTGCTGGAGTTAGGGAGGGAGGTGTGGGAAAAACGACGTGCTGCTTGGACTCCTAGAAGAAAATATGTTGATTTATGTATTTATTATTCGATGAGTATTCCTCTTTTCGCTCCGTATGGAGCATAGAGTTGCTTATACAGCTGACCTCCGTATATGAAACTGCACCAAAGTTTTCACGTGTTCTCGCAGTTATAGTTTCAATAGCGTATTGTTTGACATGATGAAGTTTTAGGCTCATTTTGTGGAATATGAGTAAACGAGGCATCCTTGTCGCACTCCAGTTTTTAACTTAAAGGACTCTTTAAGTTTTCCTAAATGAAGAATTTTATACTTGTCTTCATGTTTTTTTTGTTTTGGTATTACGTTAATGAACTTTAGGGAAACTCCATAATGCCTCACCAGTTTCCACAGTTATTCTCTGTCTAAGCTGCTGAATGTCTTTTAATTGTACACAAATTCAATGTAAGTAGATGAGTTGTGTTCCAAGTTCTGTTTAAATATAATGCGCAGTGTGGCTATCTGGTCTGTATCGGATATGTTTGAGAATGAAAGAATGTGTGCCTTTCATAAGGGGGCTCATATAATAGAAGGGGGAAATCACCAAAGTGGACCTGATGACACGAACGAGACAGGTCCTAGCGGAATAAGAGATGAGAAGAGGATGTTTGCGTTAACTAATATTACATATATTAGAGAAACATATTAATAGAATTACAAGGCAGTCTTTATTCTGAAATCCCCAGGAAAAGAGGGTAGATTAAGACGGAAAAACGCACGTAGAACAGAAATGGATAAAGCCTTTGTTTATTTAGTCTCCAAAAACAGCATTTTTGATACGTTTGAAAATCAGAAGAAATCAGAAGTCCGAATTACCCACGATCCGAATTAGTTCGGATTATCGAGGTTCTAATGTATTTTTTGTGTGTGCTGATTTGTTGTTGTTGTTTTTGAGAACTGTTAATTTTTTTTTTCGCTGTCGGCAATAAACACAGTTAATAAAGCAGCAGGAGTCCTCAGATTACCTGGCATGGCGCCCAAGGATTTTTTAGTAACCCTCCTCCGCATATAGTGATTAATCCGCTAACTTTTTTGTCCGATATATTATCCGTGAACACGTATATCTTTGTTAGTTTGTCGTGTGAACAGATATATAACTTCCCTATCTCTTGTGATCTATCTGTTTGTTACTTATGTAGATATAAAGATCTTTGATTGAATGCTGAGATCTATCTGCTTCATCTTATGACTCATAGAAACTCTAGATGGATCTCGGAACAATCAGTATATTTATGAAAAATATAATAGGGATAAATAAGTATCATGATGATCTATCTCGCTTCCAGAATAACTTGTCTGCTGTTAGATATTACTTTTTGTCTTCTGGTTTCTAAGGTTATACAACCCATAGTCGCAAATAGATCTCGCTTCCAGATATACTCTATCCGTGATGATCTATCTCGCTTCCAGATATACTCTATCCGTGATGATCTATCTCGCTTCCAGATATACTCTATCCGTGATGATCTATCTCGCTTCCAGATATACTATCCTTGATGGTCTATCTCGCTTCCAGATATACTCTATCCGTGATGATCTTAAGTTTATAATTTCCAGATCTTGAAGATACTCTTCTGTGCTGTCAGTTCATTATCCTCGTTTGATGACCAAAATTTGTTGAGTATACAATATTCGTGTGTGCCTGTTTAGTATTCATTCTTTCAGTTGCGTATTTAGAGTTGAGACGTCCGGCTTCGATGCCCCCTCCCAAAGTGGCCCGGGTCTTTGCTGAACTGCCACATTATCTATGTTGTTTCACTTATAAACGCCAGGTTACTTTGATGTTATGACTGACATTTTTTCCACCTTTCAAGCAATAGTACCCTTTGCAACGTATTACAACAAAAATATCTTAACGGGAGGGGCAGGTTTCCAAGATTGAGCCCTACACTGGGGCTAGTACCTTCATTATGTTATAAAAATTGCGTCAGAGAGTACAACTGCAAGAGGACACGAATGATTCAGCGCAGGCTAGCTGCTGTGGTGAATATATGTTCCATAGAGAGCGAACATGGAAAAAATGGTAAGAAAGATGATATACAGCTAGTTTTACTGTATGACTGTGCATCTACCCAAGGTTGCTAATCTTCTCTAACCTGCCTGATTCTATCGTTTACGGTAACTGTGGCATGTCAACTGTCAAGGCGGGCTAAGTATTAGAGGAGGGTGTTGGCATAAGGTAGATAGAGACCTGCCGTTAAATCACAAGGAATGACCTGGTAGATCGCTGCGTGACGGGGTGAATAATGAACGAATTTTAAAACTTATTAAATTTCGGACTAGCTCGTTCCCGCCTGCATTTAAAAGGTGCAATATTCCCAGGATTAAAGGTACTTTGTCCTCAATTGAGATTCCGATTGGCCAAGTGGATAGATGACCTACCTCAACATCTCAAACCCCACGTCTTTTAAAAACATGTATTTCTGCGATGTCTGTAAGAGATATCATTTTCTTTTACGTTCCTTAGGGCGCATGGGGCCACCAATGTAGCTGGGCCCCTTGCAGAAAGCCTACACTGAGCGTTGACAAGCTCTTGGAGATGTGGTTTCTGTGTCAATTTGTTTGACATGATGAGGTTGCCAGTCCCATGCACAACCTCATGTTAGTACGACATTACCAAAGGTCATAGCGGTCCTACTTTTCCTTTGTCCAATTCACAGACCCCCCGGGAACTAGACAGGGCCTTTGTGATATCTGGTAAATCGACACGATACTATCTAGATGAGCTAATTGTTAACCCCAAATCCGTCGTCTCTCTACTTAAAAGTGGGAGTGATTTATAACGAAACAAGCGTTTATATTTTATCTTGCCCTGTCCCAGTGTGGCAGATTTATTCCCAGCATAAACATTTAGCGTACATCAGTTGTTTACAAGAGGCGCTCGGCTACCGGTCGATTTGATCTACTGGTAGATCACAATGCATAATTTGGTTGATCTCTAGGTGACCGAGGGGAAAAAGAGTTAACTTTGCCGTCGCCTTACTGGTTTATTTCATCTCCTCTTCAGCTTGTTTTGAGAACATCGCGTTCAAAGTTGTTGGGCCAGTATTTGAAAAGAAGGATACATAATATTAAAATGAAATTTTGTATGATAACCCAAACTGTTCACTGTAAGTTATTGTGTAGGATGATTGATTAAACTATACGATATCGATTTATGACCTTAGATCAATTTTAGCCAAAAGTGGAGATAGAATAAAGCGTAACTAAGGCGACGCTTGGTTAATTTCTGACTAGTCCTTTCCCACAGGCAACTTGAAAGCGCGGTGTTTCCAGGTTTAAAGGTACTTTCCCAGCATTCCTAGTGAAAACCCACAAACTAGCTAAGTAAAATTCACTTTATGAGTTAATTGGATCAAATAAGAAGTGATCTTTTCTCTGAAGTGAAGTTAGTATTCGATACAATACATAGTTTTAATTTTCTGCAGCTCTGGTGATGGGATTGTAGTAAGCAGATTGTGTGGCAGAAATAAAAGTTGCATATGGGCTGCCCTTATTCCGGGTACCAGATTGTATCACGAAAAATCTTTAGACGGCTCGGTGTTTCTAAAGCAGATCCCCACATCTCGTAGGTTGCCAACTGCTGGTTTACAATCTCTGTTATACTCTAGTTAGTTTTATTTCGGTATCCCAAACGTCACAAACTTGTATATGTCTCAGTTATCAGCAGATATACGACCATTCCTTTTTCTTCCGATTTAGTCTAAGAAGCACTATTTTTGTGGTGCCTAGCTTGCAGTGTGGTTGGTCTAGATTCGCTCCTGTAACGAGGCAGTGGTACCGTTCGGATGGTTCTTGGTTCGAATCCCCGGTAACCCTATCACTTCTATTGCTAGGCTTCAAATGGAGACACAAAATTACCTTTTATATGAAGAGTATTTTAAAGCTTCTATCATCTGAGTTTATTCAGATAGCTATTACTGAGCACGTTAATTGTTAAGCCCCCATCACTGAGTTAATCAGGGGAATTATTATTATAATATAGCTCTGTTCAGAGTGTATGTTTAGTATCTTTGACTGAGACAAACATGTAGCACATTTAAAAGGATTGAATCGAAGTTAAATTTGTAACATTACAAATAACAGAATTTAATAATAACTTTAAGTTTTAACAGTTGGAAAATAATTTGAATATTTATGAAAAGGATTTCATCACTTGAATGGGATTTAACTGAATAAAGGAGGTCACTAATGGCAGCGGATATTTTCACTTAGCTGCCAATGGTAGTTTCTTCTCCTGCTGGGTTAGTTCCTTTCTCTCTGCTCGCTCTCGTCTCTGATCAAAGTTCAGGCGCCGCACGTTCCCAGAACGTCAAGGAGTAACGACAAAGATGGTTCTGCGTCTGTCTATAAGACCCTCTTATGATGGCGTTTCATACAACGTCAGTCCACTTCTACCTTCACTTGGTTCCAGAGATAGTACTTTCTGCTGGTACCACCAATAAGCCAATCCTGGCTACAGACTTGTTTGCTCAGATGAATAAAAGAGACGAATCGTTCTCTTACACGCGTCTGGGATGTCTTTAATTTTGACCATAGATTCCCTTTCTGACTCCGTGTTTCTTCAGTTTCCTAGTCCCGGTGTTCCTTATTAAAATGTAAAGAGTTCCTGTGCTTTATAAGTCTTATTTGGTTCTCCAATAAAAGGTCCGGTTAACAAATAGGAATTATGAATCTATTCTTCACTCTGGCGAGGTCTGGTGTAGTCTTGGCGAGCGTGCAATTCACAGTGAGATAAAACTGTGAAAAAGATCAGGCTATATTCCCCTCAATGTTGTTATGAATCTAATTAGAAAGATCCAATCATTTCAAACAGGTCGGGTGTGGCACTTTCAAAATATTTCCTACATGGAAAAATTTTGCAAAAGGTCACGTCTCCCATATATGGTAATATGATGTCTTGCATACACTCTCACCAACACATTTGTAGACTCATATTGTTTAAAATGTAATAAATCCATGATTACTGTTAACCCCGTGATCGGAAGCGATTATATCACTCTTGTCTGCCCATGTGTGTCACACAGACGTAATCTCGTTATTTGTCGTATGAGTACGCAAACTCCGTGTCTTATCGGTGATTTAAGCCGATAGCGCTGACCGATGTACTTGTTAATCTGCTTCGCCTATAACCAACAAATCTGGGTATCGTCCAGCAAATGTGATGTATCATATCAGCCATAACTTGCAAATGTGATATTTATCACCTACAGGGGGATTTGATAAAATCAAATATCTGCTACTTAGCAGAAAAATAACGAGGAGAGAAAGAAAGAGAGAAAGAAAAGTGCGATAATTGACAGCACATAATAAAAATCAGTACCACATGTGTACCGATACTGCTGGAGAGAAACAAAGATCGATAGGGGCCGCCCCGTTTTGTCACAGTGTTAGAGACTTCACCATCGTAGGGTAGCGTAGAAAGGTGAAACGACCAGGTCCCTGCCTGGCTGCCTTTGCATTCCCTAACTCGAGAGCAGAATAAGTACTCATTTACGGCTGAGTAGACTGCAGCGAGATGCCACCTTCTTTCGTACCAGGTCTCTTTGACGCGTGAGGCCAGCGCTCTAACCAGCGCATACTTACATACATTGTCGTAATCCACATAATGCCAACATGCTGCTTACTCCAATATAACCACACTAACCTGTTTAGCTATTCCGGTACTGGCTGTACACGTCTGGGCGGATGACACTCTCCTCCTACTAGTCTGAGATCTAAGTACGATAAGACGGCTCATAGTTTCAGTAGAAGAGTAAAAAATGGTGTTGCGATTAAAGCCTTTGTTCTTGTTCAGGGTTTCTGAACATGTGGTCCACGGGCCCATTGGGGAGCCTTGAATGATTTCTAGGAGGTCTGTGTACACAACCTAAAATTTTAAATTATGTTTTACGTACATTTTTTCCAACAAGTGATCCGTAGCCGTCTTCGGACAATGAAAGGGGTTTATGGCACAGAATATTTAATATGAGACAAAGACAAAGGTATGTCAGATTTGTGTGGAACATCCGTTGTTTATCAACGTCCGACTGGCTAAGCGGTTAGAGCGCTGACCTCTCGCGGCAAAGTTACTGGGTTTCAGGATCGAGTCTTACACTCCAGTCTACTCAGTTGTACATGGGTACTTGACTGTGCTCTTAAGTCAGGGAAAGCAAAAACAGAATAGAACTAGTGATCCCATGTCATAGAGCTGAACATAGGAGATAAAGTCTCTAACACGCCACCTCCCCTATGGCAGTATACGCTATGGGACAACCTTTGTTTAACCATTGTTTATGAGGGGAAATGGAAAGAGAAAAGGGTGCTGTTAGTATAACGGCACCATTATACTAACATATAATGTTAGTATATTATATGTTAGTATATTATATGTTAGTATATTATATGTTATAAAAATATAACAAAAATGTTGATTTCTCTTACTCTTTCAATGCAACTTTCTGAGACTTCAAAGGAGTGTACTTTGGGTTTAAGATGAAAGCATCATGTTTTAATTTCGCTTTTTCGCTTCGTAACAAAACCAGTGTAATTCTCAAATTCGTGAGAATACAGAACATGCGTTTAGCACGGAAAGAAATGCTTTGCAGCCTGGTATTTGATTTCCATTATGCCGCAGCATTTAAATATACAAACGCGGGCGTAATAAATTCCTTTTTTTTTCGTTATCTCATATTCTCTAACATGGAATAATGTTCACAAATTTAAATGTGGGATAAGAAAAAGAAATCAAATCATTGCATCAAAAGCGAGATAATTCTGCACAGATACGAAGATACTTCGTGCAGCTGCCTGTTAAACTCAAAGCACCCTACTATTTCGACGGCAGTGAACGCGAGTTGATTGTGCTGCGAGTGTTAAAATAATAAGTGGGTAGCTACAAAAATATGATCTTCAGCTGGAGCGATAGAGTCATCAACAGCTTCTTTAATAATCATCCACTCCTTCTTTTTTGATCTCTTGGGTTTGGCGAGAAAGCCCTCGCTATCAAGCTCGGTACTTGAAGGACAGGGGTTCCTAGCCTGAGGCACTCGTAGGGTTACGAGAAAATTGTCACTGGGGTATTTGGAATATGTGTAAATAACTACAGGTTAATTGAAAAATCAGTTACTAATTTTAAATTGTTATTGTTTCACAGCTATGCAGCGAATTTAAATGAAACACATCAAAATAATTAAATGCTATTTTGTTACACAAAATGCTAAATCACATGAACATTATAACTCAACTTAGATCCGGTCTGTTTATCACATGAATTCATAGCGACCAGCAATTTTTGTTGTCTATTGTAAAATCACCAAAATTAATAGGCCATTTAAATTTTATTTTGTTTCTAGGAATTAAAAACAAACAAACAAAAAACTTGTTTGTCAAATGGCAGTTATTGCTCATTTTGTTTTGCTATTTCTGTCAAGAAAACGCAGTTGATATAAAAATTTAAAAATAGAAATGACTATTCAAACACGTGGCTTATTATTGTATTGAAATTATCCATAAATAGTAGTATTCCAAAAACAAAAATTGTGAATTGGAAACAGAACAGAAAGTCCTGTCGTCAGTCAAATCCAAGGCCAGAAACAAACTGCCTGTTTGGAAAACTGTACCAAAAATAAAACTCTTCGTTGCCAAGAAACATAATCAAGGGTCTTACTAATTTATTTAACTTTGTTCTGCTAAAGCACTAATTTAAAATACTATAAATGTTACTATGCACTAAAAAAAATTTTTTTTTTTTTTTTTTTTCAAATGAAGAATTAATGTATGTCTTTGTTTACTTAGTTTCTTACGGCCATTTGCATGGTGAATTCTAGAATTATTTTCCTCTCTATATTGAATAGGGGGCACATCCGGCCTAGGAAGATTTCAAGGTGGTGCGAAGTCTCTTGATGGCGACATCCCCCCCCCCCCCACCCTCCCCCGCCCTACCCTTTTCCACTCGTGCCGTACTGTTTTACTATTTTACGGGACTTAATTTCATTCTACTGAGTTAGATCACACTGTTGTTTCCGCAAGTCATGTTGACAGTAGAATTTAACAAAGATATAATGCAATTGTGTAATTAAAATCGTATTGTACCGTATATACTTGAGTACAAGTCGATCAGACTATAAGTCGACCCCTAGGCTTTTGTACATAAAAAGCATCCACAATGAATGACCCGGTTATAAGTCGCAGTACGAACAAAAATGATGCTTCAATGATGAATTTATGAAAGCTAGAACTGTTTTCCGGCAAAGCTGCTTGTAATTTAGGTGCAATTTTTGTGCTTTGGCGAAGAAATAGTGAAAAGCGGTTGATAAAACGGCTACACCAGCCAGCAGATGCCAGACATTTCGATATACCTATCATGGTGCGATTATCACACCCACCTGCGGAATCAATCTACACAAAGGCCTATTATACTGCATCTCATATTTTGCGGTTTCATCGTCAGTGGTTAGCACGCATATAAATAAAGTTACTGTGTAATATTAACCCTACCCTACCGGTTCCCCACCTTTTTTATACATAATAAATCCAATTTTAAAAAACGCTAGATAACATCGTACGATAAAAATAACGAACAATAAACTTTAGTAACGAACAATAAACTTCCAACTTACCCATTATAAATCCATAATCGAATTCTTATTTTCGTTAGAATCCGTAAAAATAGACATTTAGGCTAAAGGCGATACACGTCCTAATGTCACACATTGCAAAAAATTATTTTATTTTACGCCGGTCTCAACAAGTTTTTCGTCGGTTCCGAATTCCCGCATTGCATTGGAATTGCCATGGCTTTCGCAAATTCTATCACTTTAAGCTTAAAGCCAGCCAGCATCGTAAGAAGTACGCTTTCTTTTCAAACTCTTTGCAATAGCACCTTCGGAACATTTTTTTACTACATGCGGGTGTGTTTACAACTGCTGTACATGTCGGTGTATTCGTGACAGTCAGTACCGAAAGCGTGGATGAATTTTTATTTATTTATTGATCGTTTGTATCCGTGTCGAGTGTATGTTTTTATTTTAATGATAACCACGATTAACAGCCTAATAAAATTGTTTTAAACACTTTTAGTTGAAATGAAGTAAAACAATGGGCCGTTTGTTCGATAAGACCTTATAACAGAATTTCAGAGACGCGGTAAAAAGGGCTAAGGGTTACGGTTCAGGAATGCTAAACCTAAACCATAACTTTAATCCTAACGCTATCGATGTTGGCGACTTACAAAGGGTGACAACGAAGAACACGACCAAATGTTCTTCATTTCAACCCATATTTTAATGTATTACTTAAGATAGTTCGTTAAAGAAATTTAAAAAATTTAATGGTGCAGCATGTTTATATCTGAAGGATACCAATATGCGGCGGGAAGGGTAAGGGAAAACGCCGACCAGTTTCATGAATCTTTAATTTTTTGGACTCATCTATAAGTCGGGGTACATATTTTTAATGTTAACAATAGGAATACATTTTTCGACTGATACTCGAGTATATGCGGAAATATAACTTTGTTTATATTCACACATAATTACAAATAGGTATTTATCATGTTACTAGGCCACGAGGTCTTTTATATTTGGACATGTGCCCTAATATAACCGACGGACCGCGTGTCTAGGTTGAGCTTAGCACGCCTCGCCAAAACGAAGCAAAACTCCATTATTAAAAAAAAAAAAATGACAATCCGTGCACTATTAATACAAAAAATTAATAATACAGACATACAAGTAAACGATAAGTTTCATGTAAGCAAATAATTTTTTACTTAGATATTTTAAAAAATTTCATTCCGCGTATTTCTTTAAGTTTTATATGATTTTATTATCTGTTTAAAAAATACATTTCGGCACCTCCACCCAAGTTGGCGCACGGTACGGCCGCGCCTCTCGCACCACCCGAAAGCCGCCCCAGATAGGGAGTACGGGATGGCTTAATAAAAGCCAAGCGGGTAGGAGGATCTAAAAAGACTTGGAACCCTCGTTGTAGGATCAAGCGATAATAAGTCTACACGAAGATCTGTGCGATTTCAATGATGGCTTTTGTGTCACGCCATAACCCCAGAGACACTTAAGGCTGGGTCTAAGATGATTTGTTGTTCTGGACATCAAAACAAGAGGCCGTTTGTAGCTGCCTGGAGGCCAAAGATCATATACTTCAGCATTACCGTTCTCACTTAACCGGTTATAAAAATCTGATGAGTGAAGATAACACAAGAAGAGAATCTGACGAAAAATGATCATTCCTCCAGAAAAAGAAAAGAAAAAAACCTGGCAAGAAAGGATAACATTAAGAGAAAAAAAAAAGGGGGGGGGGGGGGGGGGGGGGGATTAAATGTCGGGACAAAATGTATCTCAGAGAACTTACGGTGAGAAAAGCTCACAGTGGAGGAAGATGTGGGAGAAGAGGTCATAATCGCTATCACTACAGCTCTTTCAGTTCCCATTAAGAGGATGGGTCTTCAATAAGTTTACGACCAGCTTTCATGTCTCGTTTGAAGTATTTAGGATCTTGCCATGTCGTTTGAGCATGGGTCTGGCAATCTCATCTTGTACGAGAAATGACTACAGAAACCACAGCTTCCTGGAAGGGCGGCCAGTTGGCACTATGCTTCATAGTGAGCGCAAAGGAAAATGTTGATATCTTCTTTAGTCCTGTTAAGTCTGTCCTCTTTTCCACGTGTTTTCAGATATTCTTCTATTTATCTATCCTGCTGGATCCAGATCAGCGACTGCCTTGTGAAGCTATTTTCTGGGTTTCTTAAGCTGCGTCCTATAACACGGCAGTACCTCTTGGTCCACTGGTATTTGTCTGGTTCTGTCATACCGTATTAATGTCCACTGGTATTTGTCTGGTTCTGTCATACCGTATTAATGTCCACTGGTATTTGTCTGGTTCTGTCATACCGTATTAATGTCCACTGGTATTTGTCTGGTTCTGTCATACCGTATTAATGCCCACTGGTATTTGTCTGGTTCTGTCATACCGTATTAATGTCCACTGGTATTTGTCTGGTTCTGTCATACCGTATTAATGTCCACTGGTATTTGTCTGGTTCTGTCATACCGTATTAATGTCCACTGGTATTTGTCTGGTTCTGTCATACCGTATTAATGTCCACTGGTATCTGTCTGGTTCTGTCATACCGTATTAATGCCCACTGGTATTTGTCTGGTTCTGTCATACCTTATTAGTGTCCACTGGTATTTGTCTGGTTCTGTCATACCGAATTAATACTTCTGTTCTACATAAGCTTACATTAATAAGTCGGGATTGTTTTGATTAATATTTTTAAAACCTATTTCGGAGCTCACCAGTAGGATTGATTTGACATTTGAACTAAACATTCTATTCATATGCGTTTATATATGTGTGTGTGTGTGTGTGTGTGTGTGCGTGCGTGCGTGTGTGTGTGTGTGAGCGCGCGCGCGCGCGTGTGTGTGTGTGTGTGTGTGTGTGTGTGTGTGCTAGTGTAGGTGACTTCTTTTATTTCCAAATATTTTCCAATGTAAGTATGCTCCTCTCAATAATTTCCATATGTTGATTTTACATCAACTTTGTCTATTTTCTGCCAAATATAAACGAAAGATACGATACTTGTAAGAGAAATATAAAAACGAATAAGAAACACACAGTATGCGAGAAAACAGGTATTTAAAAATATTTACCTTGTAGGTAAAACAGGTGGGAAAATAATTATCGTAGAGATATTAAAGAAAGGCAGGGAAAAAAAACAACTTAGGAAATTAACATATCAAAAATATTCACAAGAAAGGATAACTGTGGGATAAAAAAACGATAAGAAGACAGATACGCTTATGACATGTCTTGTGGTCACATTAAATAGCATTACTGATAGGTCACCAAAACTGATAGCATACCTAGCCTCAATTTTTTATATGTTTTATGTGAACAAATAAAGTGAGAGGCTTTAAAAAAAAGGTTGGAAAAGATGACTTCAATCAATACCCTTTAGTTCCCTGAGGAGCATAGACCTTCAACAAACACATGCCAAGTCTTCCTGTCCTGTGCCATCCGCTCAAGTTCTTTCCATGTTTTCCTCATCATTTTCACCTCTGTTTTCAGTTCTCTTCTCCATGTGTTTTTTTGGTCTACCTCTGCCTCTCTTTCCCTGTGGATTTCAGACCAAGGACTGCCTTATAATGTTATCAACAGATTTCCTCAATGTGTGTCCTATCCATCGCCAGCGTCTTCTTCTCATCTCTTGTTCCACTAGCACTTGTCTGGTTCTTGTCATCAATTCCACATTTGTGACTTTGTTGGAAAAGATGGCTTAGGAACACTATAACAATGATAAGTCTAGGATAAATAAAACACCATAACAATGATAAGTCTAGGATAAATAAAACACCATAACAATGATAAGTCTAGGATAAATAAAACACCATAACAATGATAAGTCTAGGATAAATAAAACACCACAACAATGATAAGTATAGGATAAATAAAACACCATAACCATGATAAGTCTAGGATAAATAAAACACCATAACAATGATAAGTCTAGGATAAATAAAACACCATAACAATGATAAGTCTAGGATAAATAAAACACCATCATCATCATCCCCTGGGAGCACTGACCGCCAACAAGCTTACGCTAAGCCTAAATAACGTTATCATACCAAAAGGTCTTTTATATTTGGACATGCGCCCTAATATAACCGACTAGGTTGAACGGGACACACCTCGCCAAAACGAGGAAACATTTTATTTAAAAAAAAAAAAATAGAAAAAAGTCTTTGCGTCCCGTGCCATCAGGTCAAGTCTCTCTTGACCCTTTCATGTCAGTCTCCATGTCTCTTCTCCACGTGCCCTTTAGTCTTGCTCTATCTCTGCTCTCTGTGGATTCCAGAAGATGTAAACAAAGATCTAAATAAATGTAAATGTACATCCATAACAGATAATGCCGTTAAACAAATTAGAAAAATGGGTGGCGGAGGGTGTTAGAGGCTACATTAGGTCTCAGCTCAATGAGGTTAGGGGTCTGGTTCCCTTCCTTTTTAACATGCGCAGCTTGCACACGAGATGTCCTATTTTTTCGCCCTTATCCGATAAGGCGATAAGGCTGGGTATCTGATCTCACTTCCCAGGAGACCAGGGGGGAGTGTGACATCATTAGGACCACTAGTTCTGACAAAAATGTCCATCAATTATATTCCCTGTACTTGGAGCAAACATTTAGTATTGGAGGCTGACGCTTTACCTCTTAGCCACTCCGAACACCCCCCCCCCCCCCCGCCAAACAATAAAGCCACTTCGCACCCTCTCAGCATCCCTCCACACCCCCCCCCCCCCCCCCTTCGCAATACAATATGTGTAAATAATTAAGGGGGCTCAACCCTGTGATACCGGCGCCTGAAAAGAGAGAAAATAATAGTAACATTACAACCCATCATGCATGTCGTATGAGACGACCAAGGATGGTTCAAGTGTTCTACTTCTTTATTTCTTACGAGTGCCTGAAAACATACCTTTATGTTTGTCTAATATTAATTTACTGTTTACAGGCCTCGGGTTTCCCTTCCTTATGTGTTATTTATGTTCATACAATACCAGAAACCTACCCACTGTTCTATACTATTGTCCTTTAGTCTTCTACTATTTACTGGACCCAGTATCAAGGTCTTTGTC
The DNA here is from genome assembly GCA_024509875.1 of Oreohelix idahoensis. Taxonomy (NCBI): domain Eukaryota; kingdom Metazoa; phylum Mollusca; class Gastropoda; order Stylommatophora; family Oreohelicidae; genus Oreohelix; species Oreohelix idahoensis. Next base: position 34,431 of record JAMPIV010004742.1, read on the forward strand.
TTGTTTGACTGACACATACTGTTAATAGGGGAACAACAGAAGTGATTGCGTCATTAAGGGGCTGAGTTGCCCACTGTATACTTCCGGTGTTATCTTGTGTTTCTTACTGATAAATAGCCAGTAAAGCATCTTTTTTTTGGGGGATGCCTAGCTGGCCGTGGGGTCAGTGTGATTCGCTTGATAGCCAATATGATAGGCTAGGCGAGATTGTCCCGTACGTCAACGAGTACGGAAGGCTTCTCTATCATCGAACCCTGGGTCTAAAAGCCACCCACTTCAGCACGGACGTCGTGTTGTTTTTTCTGTTGTCGCGCCAACGTGTTTCTACTTCTTTATTTCTTACGAGTGCCTGAAAACATACCTTTATGTTTGTCTAATATTAATTTACTGTTTACAGGCCTCGGGTTTCCCTTCCTTATGTGTTATTTATGGTTATGCTGTCCCATCCAGTAGAAATATTTATTATCATTTTCCTTTGCGCTCCAAACGGAGCATGGAACCTCCACTGGAGTAGTGCACCTGCACCAAACATTCACGTGCTCTTGTATCAGTTGTGTCTGTGGCTATTTGTTTTACATGATGAGGTTGCCAGGTTCATGCGCAACTTCATAATAGTGGCCTTGTACGACATGCATGAAAGAGCAGTAGTTTCATTTTTCCTTTGTCTTATCAGAGACCCATAAGAGATAGACGGGACAATACAGTATGTGTACATAATGAAGGAGGCTCACCCATAGGTTACTGGGGCACGACAGGAAGCACAGAATAGTATCATCGTAACCTACCATGTATGTCGTAAGAAACGATTAAGACGTCTTGGGAAAGGGACCGGCTACCGTGTAAAACTTTAAGCCACAGAAGCTTCAACAAACAACATGGAGAAGTCAACTAAAGAAAATAAGTCAATTCAGTCAGAAGACAGAAGAAGGTCCCCTGGTAAGGAGGCGTATGATGTAAAGGAAACGAGTCTCGCGTTGCTGACTCACCTTTTTTGACTTGGCAACTGGAATGTTCGTACATTGAACAACCAGAGATGAACTGGGCGGGTGGCAGCAGAAATGAGGGGCTATAAGACTAATATCCTGAGATTGCACAAAACAAGGTGAAATAGGGAGAGAAGGATAAAACGATCCCAGGAGAAATGATACTGCCCTTGGGACGTGAGTACACATTGAGGAGATCTACTGATAGCATACCAAAAAGTCATTGTCCTGGAATCCTTAGTGTAAGCTAAGTAGAAGCAGCGTGAAGAAGAGAACTGGAGGCAGAAAGGAAAATAGCGCACGGAAAGACTTTAAGCTGATAATTAGTGACAGGCACGTGTTTGTTGACGGCCTATGCTCATTGGTCAGTTAAAGTTTACTGATTTATTGACTAAATGAAGGGGGCTGATGTAAAGCTAATAATAGAAATAAAACAAGAACAATCAGCTTCGCTCAGTTCCCTCGGGTGTCTTAAGAGTGTAAGAAAGAATAGAGATACTGGTGCTACATGCATGTCGTAAGAGGCTAATGAAATGACATGTCAAAGATTCAAAAGAGTTGTGATACAATGGATTATATCTCATTGTAACATCCCCGGCAATGAAGAGTCTGACAGATTGGCAAAGGAAGGCGGCAAGCTACCTCAGTCTGATACAAGCATAACTTTAGAAGAGGCAACTAGTTTTATTAGAAGCAGAGACAGGAACAAATGGGACGCAGAGCATCCAGGACCTCACACAAATGGTGCATATTGCCAGCTCAGCAGATATGAAATAGTGATAATTTTCAGACTCCACACGAGCCACAACAGATTGGGATACCAAGTAACCTACAAGCTAAATATAGGAATTAATTGTGTCACTGATAAATGACTGCTTGAAAGATGCCCAACATATGAGGAACAGAGAAAGTCCATATGGCCGCCTCCAGTACTTCTTGGAAAAAAACTCAGCGAAGATGCAAATAGCCTGAAGCTGACCCATGCTTTCTTTGTAAAGATTCAAGTAGATGCCTGAGAGTGTTCGAAGACGAAGAAGGAGAAATGAGAATGTACAGGGACGGGCAAAACAAATGTCGATAAAAACTACCGCAGCACTTGAAGCTGTGGTGCAGGCTTCCGGCAAAGAGATCAAGCTACAGCCATGACCATGTGCTCTGTCAGGGGCGAAAAGACATAGTTATAATGACCGTGTTCGTAGCAAATGTTGCTTAAAAAAAATGTGGAGGTAGAGGAGGATTTGGTAAGAGGTGCTAGATTTCTGGAAATAACATCTGGTTTTAAGAAAAGAAAGTGGTTGGATGTAGGAAATAGGCGTAGAAAGAAGTGAAAACCCATTACGTTCACTGGAAAAACTCACAGCTCCAAGTGCGCGTGACCTTGCAGGTGTTTGGTTATGTAATAGATGGGAGTTATTATTTTTTTTAAATAGAATATTAGGAGAGTTAGGTTTTGTTATAGAATATTATGGGAGTTGGGTTTTGTTATAGAATATTAGGGGAGTTAGGTTTTGTTATAGAATATTAGGGGAGTTGAGTTTTGTTATATAATATTAGGGGAGTTGGGTTTTGTTATACGTAGACTATTAGAGGAGTTAGGTTTTGTTATAGAATATTAGGGGAGTTGAGTTTTGTTATAGAGTATTAGGGGAGTTGGGTTTTGTTATAGACTATTAGGGGAGTTAGGTTTTGTTATAGAATATTAGGGGAGTTGAGTTTTGTTATAGAATATTAGGGGAGTTAGGTTTTGTTATAGAATATTAGGGGAGTTAGGTTTTGTTATAGAATATTAAGGGAGTTAAGTTTTGTTATAGAATATTAGGGGAGTTAAGTTTTGTTGTAGAATATTAGGGGAGTTAGGTTTTGTTATAGAATATTAAGGGAGTTAAGTTTTGTTATAGAATATTAAGGGAGTTAAGTTTTATTGTAGAATATTAGGGGAGTTAGGTTTTGTTACACAACATCATGGTCGTGAGTTTGTTTTATACAAAGTGATAGTTTATGTTGCAAAATATGATAGACGTGTGAATTAGTTATACAACATGAAGAGCGTTAAGTTTTTGTTATATAATATGATGGGAGTCAGTTTTTGTTGCATAATGTGATTGGCGTATGTTTTTGTTGTATAATTTGATGGGCGTATGTTTTTGTTGTATAATGTGGTGGGCGTATGTTTTTGTTGTATAAAGTAATGGGCGTATGTTTTTGTTGTATAATGTGACGGGGTATGTTTTTGTTGTGTATAATGTGATGGGCGTTTGTGTTTGTTGTATAATGTGTTGGGCGTGTGTATTTGTTGTATCATGCGATGGGGGCATTTTTGTTGTTGTTTAATGTGATCGGAGTCACCTCATGTAGTTTCTTTGTGTCTCTGAGGAGACAATAATATTAGAACTACTGCTCTCTGTATGTTATAAGAAGGGACTATTATGAGTTGTGAGTGGGTCTCATGATGTGAAACAAGTGGCCACATAAACTAAACTGTTAGAATACACGAATGCTTGGTACAAGCTTCCTGTAAGAGGACCAGCAGTAGTGGTGGTTTGATGCTTTATAAGTATCTTCTTCTTCTTCTTTGATCCTTAGTCGCCAACTGTCAAAGCAGTCAGTGGCCATCACGCCTGATGGCGTCTTGTAGGGCAGCAACAAAATGCTTCCACTTTCCCCAGTCAGCGGCCATCCTTCGTGCAATGCCCCAGCTCTGGTTCATACTTTCTATCTCAGCCTCCACAGTTCTACGCCAAGTTGTTTTTGGTCGACCTCTCTTTCGCTTTCCTTCAGAGGTCCATAGAATAGCAATTCTTGTGATAGCATCGGGGTCTCTTCTAAGGATGTGGCCAACCCGACTCCAACGTCTGCCATCTATGTTGTTGTGCATGTTATCTTGGTTGCTTCGAGTAAGTAGTTCTTGATTGGTGATGGCATTCGGCCAAAAGATTCGGAGACTTGTCCTTAGGCAGATTGTGTGGAAATGGGACAATTTCGACATTTCCTTCTCTGTTACTCTCCAGCATTCCGCACCATAGAGAAGCACAGAAAGTACACAGCTCTCATATAATCTTAATTTTGTGTTTCCAACGACTGCGCATATCGACAAGTTGTGTTGCTTACTATACCTACGTAATTTTAATTTTTTTTTTTTGCTTTCAAACTGGTCACCTTCAACACCTATCTCGACGCTCCTGATGGGTATTTGTTGTTGTTGTTGCTTGACTCGGAATGCTGAGCTTCTCGCTTCTTTGCAGCCAGTACCACACTGAAGACTCCTTGAATTATCTACACTGTAGATCTAGGCTTTTCCTGTTGCTTTTCTGCCAGTCAGAAACATGTTGAGTTGAAGTCACGAGCTTCAGTTTCTTCTTCTCCAGCTTGACTAGCATTTAAAGGATCATCACATCTGATCCCAAGCTAGGAGGAAGAAGTGCATGGCATACTGTGCATTCTCTTCCCCTGCCATCTGGGGGCTCTCTAAATTTGCAGAGCTAAAATTATGTGCTCTGGTTCTGGACTCTCCCAAGGAATTGTCACGTCCTACAGAGAGCCACTTCTCAGCTCCCCCTGCCTATGATGGGTCCATAGTGAGATCCTCCTGCTTGCAGCCAACCAGATAGAAGCCAGAGTTACGCCTGAGGCTCAAGTGACTCCTCCAAGCTTAGTGTGCAATACTGGGTTCTCAACAAGTTTCACCACAGGGGGAATCCCTGTAAATGTGTGGATGATTTCAAGAGTAAGTGATGGTATAATTAGCCTCAAAGACAGGTTCACTTCCACATTTGAATACTGTAGCAGTGTGCATAGCTTGGTGGTCATATAAGGATGACTCCATATATGTCCCCAAGCATCCCTGCCGGGTATAACATGTATCATAACATATTATTGTTATTTCCCTTTGCAGGAAGCCTGCACCAAAACATTAATGTGTTCTTACAATGGGGGTTTTTGTACCAATTTGTTTTGCTCGTTGGGAGTGAGGCTCCCATGCACAACCTCACATTAGTTCCTACACGCCTGATATAGCAGTAGTCTTATTCTTTCTTTGTCAGGATCTCCTGAGAAATCCTTCACGGGGTGAGGAGGTAACATATACCTTAATAAAGTACAACATGACTCCCTACATACGTTTGACAGAAATGCAATAATCAGTTCTACCTCGCACCTAGCTCGGCACTAGTAGATAAGAAGACCAAGAAAAATATCCACAGCTCGTAATAACTTAATGCCGTCCGTACCTGGATAAAATAAACACAGTGAGTCACCGTCACTACTGGAGATAAACTAAAGTGTCTCTATAAAAGGAAGTTGTTGCGTGAGCGAAGGAAATGTCGGATCTTAGGGGTTCACCACTGCATTAGTAATAACCACAATGATTACTGAACCATTATTGAAAGTACGGTAGATGTAACACCACCAGGGGTGATCTGGGCCTGGAGCAGACAGGGACAGATTAGGGGAGCGTTAACCCCTCTTCTACTGTGGACCCTCGGGAAGGGCCCGAAATGCTAAATGCTCAGTTCTCCCCTAAAAACCACATTATATAATTCTACGTTTTTTGTAACATATAACAATTTAAGCATAATATTATCATCATGGTAAAGAAGAAATTCTGCCTCTGACGTCCTGAGACACGGGCACAACGAGGATCAGAATATAATCAGGACATCTTGCGCGGAATAGGAGAACATGACATCTGATAACTGAAGACCTACGCTACACAGGGAGAGTTTAGGGTGAGTAGGTTATAGTGATCGCCACGAGGAAAGCAGAACTGAACAACTGTTACAAAAACTGCCCATATATTCACACGTTGTAACCAGTGGTTTATATCGGATTATCATCTGAGAAAACAAATATAAATCAAAGTGGTACACACTACGATGATCCGACTGGGTCCACGAGATTAGCCAAGATGTCTGAGGACCGACAAGATTTGTCTGTGCAAGATTAACTTAATATAGATTCACTACTGTCGTAAAGTCGGTGTAAACCCACTTCTTTGTTAATACACTATGTAGATATACAAATATGCACAGCCAATCCACGTTCAACAGACTCTGGGACATATTAATTTACACGAAGTCAATTTCCCGCAAGATGGCGGCAGACAGAATGAGTTAAAAATATGAAAAGGAAACAAACACTGTTGCTTCGGAACTCGGTCACGGAAAGTACGAAAACGCCGGCTATTAAAAAGGCTAAAACGCCGAGAACCAAGCAGAAGGGTTCTCTACACACTGGCAGTTACCTGCGTTGACCTATATATGGGGGCGCATTTTATTCAAATACACACACTAACACGAAGGCCAGCTCGAACGACAGACTGTAGAAGAGAAAGTTGTCAAGATTGATTCCTGCATACCTGCATGCCGGGCAAACTTGCTTCCCTAGTCGAGTCAAAATCTGGCTTGTATAAATCTTAGAGGGTTTATTCGTGGTCATCCAACCTGAGGTCGTATGTTCGGATCAATCCAGCTGCCTGGAACTTCGCAGGAGCATAGTGGTTGTATCGAGCTACATCCTTAGTCTCCCTCAGTCTTGGGTGGGCTAAAGGAACGATCATCAGCGGGTGCTGTGTGCATCAAATTAAGAAGGACAGAACTGTTTTAAGAGATGAGTACACATTAGTACCATTTCCGTCGGCAAGTGTGAGCAATTAACTGTCAATGAAGAAAAAGTGATTTAGGGTAGTGAGAGACAAGATTAACAGCACAGCTGATAAATTTTCTGTAATTGATTAACAGCACAGCTTATATATATATATATATATATATATATATATATATATATATATATATATATATATATATATATATATATATATATATATATATATACGTATAAATCATATGTAAACTTACAAATCCATTACAATCCATCTTCCAACATCCACCCTTCAGCACAAGAGTAGATAGTGTATATACTTAATAAATAAGGAAATTGTATTTGAACGACTTGTCAAGTTTATAATTGTTAAGTGAAATCTGTTTCCTTGTTTTAATATCACAGTTAGTTACACAGCGGGGTGGCATTTTATGACTGTCTCCACTCTATTAATTTTTCGAGATCAGATCATTCACAGCCGTAACTAATTTGTGATACCAGTAGTTCTCTCATACACTGGGACTTCACCATTTTCCTGCAGAAATTTTATTTCTGTACTATCAGTACTATACTGATCCTAGATACAATAAAAACCTCACGCTACAACTACTTCCTAAAAGAAAGCACCATGCTAGAAAAGACAGTCGAGCTACTGAACAAAACAACAACCTCAACAGTAACTAACAGTAACTAGCTGTAGAGACAGCATCGGGAGGAGTCAGTACAGTACATAAGGATAATAATAGCCTCTTCAGTCATAACTGACTATGGGAATGAGCTCCTGAGGTGATTACCCTCAGCTGCTTATTTTTCCTGGTGTTAGTTTCGACGTTTTCTCTTCTCTTCTGCTTGCCGTGAGAGTGTTACCAACAGATTACTGGTGGCAATGTATGTAGTTATTATAATATTTATTTGTCTGAGGGAAAGTATTTGGTTTGAGAATCAGGATGCTTTCCTGGCCAAAGATATATCACCAATGATTGATTAATACTTTTGTTATATGGGTTATCTCCCCTGAATATCGAATTTGGCTTATGAATCTAGAGTTTGTTGGTCTGTTCCTCGTTGGGCCAGAAACAGATTGTTCGTGCTTAGGTTTATGCAGGAATGTTTATGGTCCGAGTCTATGTTTACTCCTTGTCTATTTAAGACGATTCGGTCTTATATCGTGATATCTTTGTATGTCTAAGTGGGACTATTTTTCCTTGTACTGAACTTTGGGGTCAGGCAGTTTCTGCGCAAGCGGATACGAAAAAGAGGGTCTTCCGTGATGATGGAGCCTGGTGGAGGCCATGTCGGAGACGAGTCGGTCAGTTGTTGATCACTGTGATTTGTTATGGGGAAGAAGATAGTTTCTGATATGATTATTAAGTCTATGAATTCCCCAGTGTTTATTCTGTAACGCCAGGAGAGGGCGTATGTGTTCTGCTAGTGTATTTCCCATGCCAAGGTAAAATAACTTTTTGCTGAACTCTTTCTTCCTAGGCTTAGATGGGCAGACGTCTACATGATGATTATCTATATCAATATGTCGGGATGACATGTTACCTAGCAGCACTGAATATGATTGTATGCAGCAGTTATGATGAAAGAATATGCTGATTCTTGTAGAAACATTTCTGTTCATGAACAAAGCTTATATTAAAGCTTCACTATGCATCTGTATAGTGAGCGATGCTCAAGGGAACCAGAAGCCATTTTGGATCCTATTTTTTGTCGATCATCGATCAGAGAACAGGGATGCCCCTTATTATCAGGTGATGATTAAGAGATCACAGTTATAAAGAAAACCCAATACTGGTGGGTTAACATTGTCTCCAGAAATATTTGCTGAACTTTACCTAAAGGAATCTTCGCTAGAAAAGAGGTTCTGTCTAGGAGTCATGCTTGAACATTATTTATTAACTGACATGATCGGTCAGTAAGGCCTGATGATTATATTTATAAACAGTGGAAAACTAAGTGCTTGTCTACGGACGTTCCATTGTAATGTTCTTCAACATGAATGCCAACTTAAGATTGTAGACCATTGATCAACTGAATGATGATATATGTCGACCTGTTTTCCTGTAACTATACTCGTACTGTCCAAGTGTGTGCGTCCAATTAAACAGTATGAAACGACCACAGTAGTTCCAGCCATCCTTGACTTCTACATGTGATTGGAGTGGGTGTCCTGTGTATCTGTAGAACTGTCATCCATTCGCGTCTTCATTATTGATGTTTACACTCACTCATTCCATCAGAATATACGCATCTAACAGTACACCTTGTCAGGGCCCCAACAGTCGGTAACCTGACCCATTTAAAGAACATTGTGACTGGACGAGCTATATCACAAAATAGCACTTATCAGAGAGCTTTTTTACATACAGCATACACAATTATGAAATATATTACGCAAAATAATAAGCGCCCTGATATACCGAAATCTCCGTGAGAATGGTAAATTGTTAAAATGCGCGAGCTACGCGGAGGCGTAGCAAACATGAAACAAAAATCACCATCATATGCATGCTCAGGAGCGACAGCGATGACTTTCCTCCACAAATGTCTTTCAAGCTGTCCAATACTTCGGGTTTTTTTTTATAGCATTACAAGGTAGTTCTTGTTGTGTTATCCCCAAGGTGAAAGAGATTGAGGGAGACCAAACAAAAACACCCATGGTGAACACATCTGGCGACCGAAATTAAAGGGACAGGAAACATGTGGAAAAATCATGAGAGGATGGCACAGGAGAGGAGGACTTTGTCTACGGCACATGCTCCATGGGGGGTGGGGGGGGGAGGGCTGAATGCTAATGAATGAAGGAATGCTTCGTGTACTCATATTCCCAGTTACATTGTTGGGCTAAATCTCTGAACTCTTATCTATTTCTCTCTCTCTCTCTCTCTCTCTCTCTCTCTCTCTCTCTCTCCCTCTATTTCTTTTGTCTTCGATCTTTCCCAGATCTTTCCCGTTGTCAGTGAAAACATGATAACAGTGTCAAAGTATTTATTGACCGGTGGTTTGGGAAACATGATTGTGGTAAAGTGGGATGTTATAAATATATATAGGGGACTTAGTGTACTGACTGAGATCAGCTGTGAAGGTATCTGTATCTAATAGGTGTAGTGTTTTACAGATAACCTTACTTGCTACCACATTATAACTCAGTCAGAATTATTCTGGAATATTGTGATGACTACGTTAAATGTCTAGGGTATGTATATGATGAAGTGTAAGTCACAACAACAACAGACAGATAAACAATTTAATTTATTCCACCACACTTGACAACACTGTGACACTCACACACATTTAACACTCTATAAGACTATCTTAAATGAGGCACTGGTAAAGTTTCAAATATAAATGTGTATTAATTACTTTCACTAATATATGTGTCCTGATTCAAATACAAAGTGAACCAGGAATCACAATCAATTGTAATTACAATTTATATGTACAGAATTTATCAATATGAACCTTGTAATGACATATTTTATTAATATTATCCTATGTGTGTCAGTTGTGTAGTAGTAATATGAGGTAATACTGGTTTTGTTTTTTCAAGCTATGTTGTTATTTGTCATCATGACTTCAAGTGTTTGTTTATCTTGGAAATAGTAGGGGGCAAAGTTCACAGTTCCTATCAATTTAAACACTGTATTTTCCCTCTGTTTTATTATAAAGTCAGATTGGTTGGGGGGGGGGGGGGGGGGGCATAATGTTGAGCTCCTCTGGCCACAGACGCTTATCTTTCGTGATGGCTGCAGGAAGGACTCCTCTGCTCGATAGCCTCCCTGTGTTCTGGAGACACCTCACTGGTCACTATCTGGACCCAGGAGTATGCTGTCAGCCTCTAGGTTCAGCAAAGCTCAGACCAGGTGCTGCTCAATAACTTTAGGACCACGGTCCTGAAACAAGAAGGTTGTACCTCCTATTTCAGAACTAATTTATAATAAATTTCCAGACTGAACACAATACATAACAAACACTGAGTTCAGAGCGGTAGGCCAACTGCTATCTTCATCTGAAACAATTTTCACCAGTATATTCCTCCCTAATGGTTACTACGCCTCTGCAATTCCAGCATTATTTCTTTCTAGTCAATAAGATAGGTGTCAGTGTACTGTTTGGCAATTCCATGTAGTTTTACTTTCCTCCGACACCTTCTGTTCAGGTTGGAGCACTATATAGGCTTTACCTCATGTTCGCTACTGAACCACACATATATACAGACATAAATTATCAATTTACATTCAATTTTCATTAAAAAGATATCAAATTTTTCAAGCTTACCACAATTCATGGAATAATACACAGTTACGTTGACTGGCAATGAATATAGCACAATTTCGATCTGCCGATGTCCCAGGCTTTTATTTAGAAAAATATGCACTGGCGCTCAATGCACTGGTTCTTTAGTAAGTTTATTTGCAAATGTGGTGCTGACCTGACGCCTCTGATTGACTATATTGGCGGGTCTAACCAATCGTGCCATGTTTACACAGCTTTTCAAAAAAAAAGTACCCTACTACTGTTTCCCCTAGCAACAAAGAAGTAGTATTTATAGTCCGACTAATCGTGTTTAGTCAGCCTATTTCCCGTACAATGGTGGTGTGAAAATCTGCCACTGAGCGATTCTGATTTTGGTGTTGTCTGACATCCCTCACTATTGTATTTTGGCTATAATTTGTTAATTCCTAGACTATTTGCGTAACGTTTAACATATTCTTTGTCAGCAAGTCCTAAGGAACCCAAATATATAAATTTAATGGGGCTAAGGGGCTGCGTTCAAAATATGCATTTTCTTCTACCTCCTGTTCACTTCGAATACGATGTGGTGTCTGGGTACTGTAATGTTTTCAAACGTAAACCAGTATAATGTCATGTTTCCTAATAAGCGTTTTTCAGGTTTTTAAAACCTAACTCGTTTGGGTAGTGTTTTTTATCACTGTCGATTTGAAAAAAAAGCTAGTGCTTGTGGCCTTACACGCGTGATGGTAGTAATTGTGTATCGCGAGACTGTGGTAGTATTGCCTGCGTTCCGGCTTTCAGCCCCTCCCTTTCTTTCTATCCTTAGTCCATCTGTCTTTCGTTTATGGTAACTTAGTGTATAAAATGACATGAATGGAATATTAAATATAGGTCAGCTTGCGTATCTCAAGGTTTTTCTTAGAAAGGCAGTACACGTTTTATCGTAGAAAGCGGGTATTGAAGCAGTAGGCTTTTACTATCAACGTGAAACGTTACAATTTGCAGACGAAGGAGAAAACAAGGGGGATTTCGAGTACAGTCATTGTGACAGCACTGTTCTTTACCATTCTTCTTTCCTTTTATTGAAGTTATTTGTTAGGCTTTACATTTACGTTTTAATTTATATATGTGGATTAGAATTTCTCACGACAATGATAACAGTGTCAAAGTATTTATTGACCGGTGGTTTGGGAAACATGATAACAGTGTCAAAGTATTTATTGACCGGTGGTTTGGGAAACATGATAACAGTGTCAAAGTATTTATTGACCGGTGGTTTGGGAAACATGATAACAGTGTCAAAGTATTTATTGACCGGTGGTTTGGGAAACATGATAACAGTGTCAAAGTATTTATTGACCGGGGGTTTGGGAAACATGATAACAGTGTCAAAGTAGTTATTGACCGGTGGTTTGGGAAACATGATAACCGTGTCAAAGTATTTATTGACCGGTGGTTTGGGAAACATGATAACAGTGTCAAAGTATTTATTGACAGGTGGTTTGGGAAAGGAGGAATAACATTTGATGATCAGAATTCCTTCTGTTGTAGCGCTGAATGTAGTTTTTCCTGTTATAAAAGTGTATTATAAAGAACCATTCCTGATATAAGGTACAAACAAGTAGAATACGCTAGTTTGGTCATGTCTGCAGAATGGGAGAAGATCTGCTACCACGACAAGTACGGGAAACCAAGTGCCAGGGATCCAGACCTCCAGGACGACCCAGGGTTCGCTGGGAGGACATTAGACTATCTCTGACGGACCGAGGACTAGACTGGAACCATGCCAAGAGGAAGACAATCAATTGGATCGTAATACGCTCTCTCTACTGCATCCCAAGATAGAAGAGGAACGACAAAGTAAGTGAATAGAATTAGCACCGCAGGTCACAGAAATGTGATTTTACAGAAGAGTGATAAACATGCACTGCTAAAATGAGTAATGAGGATGTCCTCAAAAAGTCTAACGCGCGAAGGAAACGCTTTCTCTAATGTAGGAAAGAAACAATCAATTTTCTATAGGCATTTGATAGGAATAAGACAGCTGGAATATATCGTGACAACAGGAAACGTTGAAAGAAGAAGAAACAGAGAACAACAAAGAGTGTAGATACTTGACAGTTTGATATCATGGCATGGAAAAAGTCAACAACAGAATTGATTAATAGTACTGGAGACAGACAGTAATGGAGAGATACGATCTCATACACTAGTGGAGAAATACGATCTCATACCTGAGACAGTTGTGGAGAGATACAATCTCATACACCAGACAGTAGTGGAGAGATACGATCTCATACACCTGAAACAGTTGTGGCGAGATACGATCTCATACACGATACAGTTGTGGAGAGATACGATCTCATACACCAGACAGTAGTGGAGAGATACGATCTCATACACCTGAGACAGTTGTGGCGAGATACGATCTCATACCTGAGATAGTTGTGGAGAGATACGATCTCATACACCAGACAGTAATGGAGAGATACGATTGCATACACCAACAGGCATGGTACTTGAAGACAGCAATAAAAGTGAAACCATTTTTTTTTTTTAAATCAGATACGCTACTTTGGCACAGTGTGGCTCCCGAGATAAGCAAAACAATTAGTGTAAACATTCCATTGTGTCTTTTTCGAGCGACATTATTTGGTTGCCACTTAAAATTGTTATCTATGAAAAGAGTTGTTAAGTATATTGCCATTGTTCCGTCAAGTGGAAACGGTGTGGCCTCAGAAAATCCTCTGTAATTTCCTCCCCGGCTGTTGAGTCCTGATCTTGTCTGGTTTATTTTAGATCGTCAATATGGGTTTATTCATTTGCGGTGACTTTTCTTAGATGTGCTCGGCAAATGTGGCACAGAACAATGTTTGTTTTTCGTTGCCTCCATAGAAAGCTCCTAGGATGGGCTGATAGTTATCTTTGATGACGCATGGTAGTGAATTGTGCCCACACATTTGGATATTAAAGTTGCCTTATTTGGGGGTTTGTTTGTTGGGATTTGAAACATACGGTGGGGGGAAAACGACAATATGTTAACATAAACCTTAGTCCAGAAACAGGATAAAGAAATTTCCAGAAAGTAATATACTCGTTGAAATCAGCCATCTTCATTGACGACCAAGATTACTGTTGGTGCGTAGGTCTGGATTGATTTTTCTGCTGTTTTTCTACGTGGTGTGTTTCATTCTGAATTTGGTTAAGGTAAGTATATTTATTGTAATCATCGTATCACTTCGTCTTCATCATTATTTCCTTTGTCGCTTCCTAAATAGCCTGGTGACCACCACGGCAAAACTGTTTGAATTCTAAGGTTAATGATGAATAGGCCTACTTATTATTAGTGGTTATGAATGCGATAATATCGGAATGAACGTCGCTGAACGTTCCGCACAGAATATTTACTTGCAGTTATTGCGTTATTTCCCTTCATATTCTGTGCGGAAAATTAAGTATTTTATAAAACCCAAATAAAATAAAGATTTCGTTCGTTCGTTCCTTCGTTCTCCCACCAACGCTCTTGCAGTGACAGTTTTTGTAGCTGTTTGTTTTAATGATGAGGTAGCCCACGCCGTGAACAACCACAGATTAGTCGCCTCTTTCGACTTGCATAAGCGAGAATTAGTTCTCCTCAGAGACCCCCAGAGCTATACGGGGCAACCCAGTTATAATCCCTTTTATTGTTTCAGCTATAATCTATGCTATCGTGCTAGCTATCATTCCTTTCATATTTCAGCTTTTACTGTATTTCTTGTATCATTCTAGCGATCATTCCGTCTATCAGTCCAGCTATCATTCTGACTATCCTTCCTTTTATCATTGTAGTAATTATTGCATTTATCGTTTCATAATTCCTGTCAAGAATGAAATGTTCGGTGTTGTATGACTGATGCATCTATAACACCTGTTCTCCACACGGAGCTTTATTATTGTGATGTTTACATCAGATGGGATAGATAAGTGAAATTTTGCGGACTAATTTATTTATTAAAGCTCGATTTTGAGCATACGCGTAGTGATAGTGTTAGTGATTGTGTGTGGGAAGATAACATCAAGAGATGGACGGGAAAGAGTCTATCAGAGTGTACCACCAAGACAAGAGACAGAAGACGTTGGAGATCCATTACAGCCAACCTCCGTTGTGGAGATGGCAACTGATGATGATGATGATGATGATGATTGTGTGTGAAAATGGTGCGCAACTTTTACGCCTGTGATGTCAATTAGTTCTGTAGAGCACCGTGCGGTACGGTGTGAAAAAGTGGAAAGGAAGAAAGCTAATATGGAAGAGAGTGGAAAATACTGTGTATATCTGGCAGTTGGAAGGAATTGACCTGGAATTGTGGGTCTTAGTCAAGTCATTCTACTATTAAGTGTATGCCAAGAACATTCATTGATATTCTAATATTAAATCGTTGAAAACTTATGAATTCACTTGTCTTACTGATTCCTTTCGTGAAAACCGACAGTTGTATGTGTTACCACTACTGAACGAGACAGCGGGCAAAGTGTGGTAGGGATAGTCACATCTGTATCCGTGATAATTCCTTTTAACATTCTAGTAATTACTGAATTTATCATTCTATCATTTCTGGTATCATTATAGTTATTATTGTTTTAATCATTCTATAATTCAAGTTATCATTCCTTTCATAATTCTAGTTATCATATTTTATCATTCAATTTATCCTTCCTTTTCTCATTCTAGTTATAAAATCGTGTATCATTCTAGTCATCCTGCGAGTTTTCGATTGGCAGAGCGGTTTGAGCGAGCCCTTTCGTGGTAAAGTTACCGGCTTCCCGGTTCGAGACCTGTCTAACCAGCTGTAAATATGTACCGGACTTTACTCTTGAGTTAGGGAAGATAAAAGCAGCGAGGAAAGGGAGCTGGTCACACCGGCTCATAATGCTGGACCTGGTATAGTGACGAATCTAACATCTCACGTCCATATACAACAGTTTGAAACATCACCATAAGCACGAAAATTTGCTTACTACGTGTGGTCCGTTCTTTTATATGGATGCGAATGTTGGACAATGAGTAACCAAATGGTGAAAAAACTGGAGGCAGCGGAAATGTGGTTTTTGAGAAGGATACTGAGAATATCGTGGACAGAGAAGAAAACAAATGCCGAGGTATTGACAGCTGCGGGTGTTAATAGATCGCTCATCAAAACCATCAGGAAAAGACAAATGAAATTTATGGGACATATTAACAGAAGAGGAGGAGTGGAGAAATTAGTCTTATGTGGGAAAATACCAGGTAGGAGAGGAAGAGGAAGGCAGAGAAAGATGTATGTGGAAAGTTTAAACAACTGGGAAACAAACAACAGCATGGGCAACAACAACCTCATTAGACTATCAAAAGACAGAGAAGATTGGAGGGTCATGATTGCCAATGTCTGTTCCAGACCAGGCCCCTGAAGCAGAAGATACAACTGTATCTGCTACGGGACTAAGTTTCCCTTTTCCTTTTAGTTATCATATCTTTTATAAGTATAGTTATCATTTCTTTTATAAGTATAGTTATCATATCTTTTATAAGTATAGTTATCATATCTTGTATAACCTAAGTATAGTTTTCATTTATTTTATTAGTATAGTTATCATATCTTTTATAAGTACAGTTATCATATCTTTTATAAGTATAGTTTTCATTTCTTTTATAAGTAGAGTTATCTTATCTTTTATAAGTATAGTTATCATATATTTTATAAGTATAGTTTTCTTTTCTTTTCTCATTCAAGTTATTATTATTCTTATCGTTCCATTTATCATTCCATACATCACTCTAGATATCACATCATTTATCATTCCATACATCACTCTAGATAACACATCATTTATCATTCCATACATCACTCTAGATATCACATCATTTATCATTCCATACATCACTCTAGATAACACATCATTTATCATTCCATACATTACTCTAGATATCACATCATTTATCATTCCATACATGACTAGATAACACACCATTTATCATTCCATACATTACTCTAGATATCACATCATTTATCATTCCATACATGACTAGATAACACACCATTTATCATTCCATACATTACTCTAGATATCACATCATTTATCATTCCATACATGACTAGATAACACACCATTTATCATTCCATACATTACTCTAGATATCACATCATTTATCATTCCAAATTACACTCTAGATATCACAGCATTTATCATTCCATACATGACTCTAGATATCACATCATTTATCATTCCATACATGACTCTAGATATCACATCATTTATCATTCCATACATGACTCTAGATAACACACCATTTATCATTCCATACATCACTCTAGATAACACATCATTTATCATTCCATACATCACTCTAGATATCACATCATTTATCATTCCATACATGACTCTAGATAACACACCATTTATCATTCCATACATTACTCTAGATATCACATCATTTATCATTCCAAATTACACTCTAGATATCACATCATTTATCATTCCATACATGACTCTAGATAACACACCATTTATCATTCCATACATTACTCTAGATATCACATCATTTATCATTCCATACATGACTCTAGATATCACATCATTTATCATTCCATACATGACTCTAGATATCACATCATTTATCATTCCATACATTACTCTAGATATCACATCATTTATCATTCCATACATCACTCTAGATATCACATCATTTATCATTCCATACATCACTCTAGATATCACATCATTTATCATTCCATACATCACTCTAGATATCACATCATTTATCATTCCATACATCACTCTAGATATCACATCATTTATCATTCCATACATCACTCTAGATATCACACCATTTATCATTCCATATATCACTCTAGATATCACACCATTTATCATTCCATAGATCACTCTAGATATCTTATCATTTATCATTCCATATATCACTCTAGATATCACATCATTTATCATTCTATACATCACTATAGATATCACATCATTTATCATTCCATACATCACTCTAGATATCACATCATTTATCATTTCCATACATGACTCATAGATCAACACAACCATTTATCATTCCATAACATTACTCTAGATATACACATCATTTATCATTCCAAATCAACACTCTAGAATCACAGTCATTTATCATTCCATACATGACTCTAGATAATATTAATACTATTTTTGTTAATGAACGATTACAGCTCAACGCCTCAACCACACACTCTATCGGCGAGAGAGCATTTGACTCAGCTCAGAGATAGACAATTTTAACCTATACCGTCGGATTCACTAACATCAGTTCTTTCATATCGTAAATAAATTTATACGAGCATCTTACTCAGGAATGAAAGATAACATGCTCATCTTCATAACGGCATTATTCACGAGCCGTTAATTTACACACAGATGTTAACACCCTTAATATCAAAATGGTATCCTAAAAATATTTAAGTATATATAAAACTAGTTAAATAATCTCTACAAATCATTATTTCTGCACGCATTATATGATAACACATCTACGAAGTACTCAATCATACCAAGTGAATATTAGATTTATATTGGATTTGTTTACAGATAATTTAAGACTTTCCTCACCTTTCCGAAATATCGACATTCTCTATATTTTCCCCTAGTGTCTTCAATTTCTTCACTAACTGGCCCACTTGACCTTTCTACCCTAACAGTAACAGAAAATAACTGTCTCATATCTTGCTCTCACAGCCGAATCCTGCGTTCCCTTCACCCTATTTAAGGGTTTACAAATAAGCCCGATCTCAAAACTTATATCTAACACTCACTTACAGTCAAATCTACATCCTTCTTTCTAGTCTATGTTCTAATCTTAATCAACCTTTCTAGATTCAAAAAGAATAGACATACATACTATATCTACCACCATTTCTACAAAACGCATATCTCAAGTACGCATATCAATAAATAGCAGAACCGACCAACCACCAAGAAACTTTAACATAATAACGCTTCTTCCTTTTCGTAAACTTTTCGTATGACTACAGTATCTACGCCATCTGATGATAAACACTCATCCCCGATGCCCCATCCTATTTACGCCCCGTGTCCGTAAATCCAACCTAATATTTAAATATCCCACAAACTTGATTATTGGTATCCCGTTTAGATTTCACGATTCCTAACTACACAACACACTCAGTACATACAACACACAACTCATATCTTTCTTAACTTCACTGAACAATAATCCTGAGAAAAGTCTTCGTAAACGCACCACTTCGGATAGCTAGATCACCATACTATCAACTTTTTACTAGACAGTCTGCCCCCCCATCTACCCTGCAACTTTCAAGGGGTACCCACCTCACCACAGCGGTTTCTTTTCTATACCCCCCATATTTTGACCCCATTGGTTCTTAATTCTCTACTCCTATGTGTCGGGTCTTAGACTTATGTCTTTTCTACAATATGAGATTATTCTGACCTTATCTGACAGTAACCCTTCTTTCCTTCCCCTCC
Organism: Oreohelix idahoensis; assembly: GCA_024509875.1. Taxonomy (NCBI): domain Eukaryota; kingdom Metazoa; phylum Mollusca; class Gastropoda; order Stylommatophora; family Oreohelicidae; genus Oreohelix; species Oreohelix idahoensis. The sequence goes on from JAMPIV010004742.1 coordinate 53,750, forward strand.
GCATTTCCCTACCAGTTTAGAGCTAAAAACAACATCCTAAACTAGTGACCTTTATCTAGTTTTCGCACCTTCTAAATACCCCCCGATATCTGATCTCACCGTCGCTTTTCCATACAATTGCTTGCTCCCTAAACAACATTCAGTACCTATAGCATTAGAAAACCACCCCACCAACTACTTCTAAAACCCCCCATTAAACTATACCCATTCACTTAACATAGCTTGTAATTTCTTTATCGACTCCGAATTTATAGCATACAGCGCACTGGACATCGAAGGATGGCTCAGCTAGGATTGGTGAAAGCCCCTTCAAACGCCCGATTATGCAACGGAAATGGCTTCTTTGATTGGTGATATTGATGGTCACCAATCACTAGCAAAAACCTAAACAGATCTACGTACGAGCCTATGTGTTGGACAAAAACCCTTAGGACTAAGGGAGGTATCTAGGGGTCGGTATGAGCTGAGGAAATAACCATGGGAGACTGTGTAATTAAAGATAAGTTATACTTCACGAGTAGTATGTGTATGCCACTCATGACGCAGTTCGAATGGAGCTTAAAGGATTCGAGGACACACCTGTGTCACTCACATACCCAAAAAAAGGACCTTTATTATTCACGGTTACCTCACATGGATATACCATTACTCCGACTCATTTATGTTTCAGTACCTTAGGGGATACGCTTGCGTATATGCGCAGGCGACGACTATATTCATAACGTCTGGCCTTAAACAGAGTGCTATGGTGGCCATGTCGCTTTCGTAAACGTTGTGCCGCCTATGGAAACACTGATCCTGTAGCAAATATAGGTCTTACATATGCATTTATTAGTACCTAAAGGCCGATTGTCATTCACCTACCTTTAGGACACAACAAACCCTCTTAGGCTTTTATCGACAACACATGCACTTCCAGAATTCAGTTTACACAATTAGGCGTGGTGAAGGTTGACGAGATGAGTTCTTATGGGAGTATAACGTTATGACGGACGACTTTAGTTACAAAAGTTAGATTGCATTTCACAAACTTGTCAGATAAATAGGAACCGCGGATGATAGGTTCCCAAGCAGAGATAGTAACCCAGTTACTGACGTGTCAACGAAGCATGGGTACGACGGGGCAGAGCAGAAGTTACTTGATTAGTGGTTACTACAGAGCTGAGGCAGGCAGGCAGAAAACACACATGTGATGGCTTTGTACAAAGAGGCAGAGATTGACTACTAGGTACATGTATAGAACAAAGATAGTGGTAAAACAGGAGATATGCCCACACCAGCAGAGGACAGACAAATAGAACGATTGTTACATAGGAGCTCACTCATATCTTTGTACGGAGGGTTTAGGTTGTATGAGCGGGATTGCTCTATGCCGATGTCTTGATTTATACCCCCTCTACTAGGAACCGGGAGCTCGCCTCCCACCGATCCCCCGCCCGGTTGTGAATCCATAGTCGCAGACGATGACCCCAGATCCGAAACATGCAGTGGTAGGTCGGGAGCAGGGGTTAGTGGGTAGGTGGTTAATTGGGAGTTTACGGCAGATCACATTTCGCTAGGTTAGTGGGCTTGGAGTTCAATGTTATATGCGTGATCTCTATCACTGCATTTTGTTGTATGAGGACATTAGGACAGTTGAGGACATCTGTGTCTAGGGGTAGTCAGTCAGTGGTGCCCAAGGAAGGGGACAGGTCAGGCTATAAATGCACCCGGATATTATGGAGTCGAGTGTTGGAGGATAGACACTAGGTGGCAGTAATTCACAATCCCACTAACCGTTTGCTGGGGTGTGGGAGACCATCCCTTTATTCATGTTCATAATACTTACTCTATCTATGGGAACCACTGCTACACCCCATGACACTCCCCCCTCCTGAGATAGACCCCAGCGCTACATCCCCCTCATGTACCATTACCAAACTCTTCACACATTCATTCGATAATAAACGTACGCCCTGCACAAGTATAATCACACTGCAGGGACAGTATAGACGCATAGAGTAGCTTCCGCAATATCCACCCCATACGACTCACCAAAACACAAATGAACAGCCCCACATCCCCCATCTCTTGGTAAGTACTTTATGGGGTACCCACCTCCCTCTACAATACTAAAATAATGCCCATCTACACATGGCCCCTCGTAGTACCACCCGTAACACCACCCGCCTAGATACCCACCAAACCACTGCCTCCATGTCTCACAATAGCCCCACCGCAATCTAATATGAGATCCGCAGTGATACCCAGTGTGGGTCTTAATATTACACCACACGATCCAATAGACTGCCCGAGGGTCCCAGACCCCCTAATTATTTACCGTAGGCCCATGCCGATAGGAGTTGGAACCACACGAAACTTGCACACTCCAACTGGGCCAAACAGGCTGCGCTACACCCCATAGGAAGTTGGCTGCCCACACCCCAGTGGGGTTTCTGCAAAACTTGCCGTCAAGCCTAATTGCGAGAGTACACCTGACCGGAAAGCCTTCCGCACCCTGGAAAGAATTATAAAGATTCGCAACCCAGTAATTTTACACAACTATTCCATCAGAGATTTTCCGACGACTCAGGCTTGTAAACGACCCACTAACCAAACACTCACCATGGAATTTTACTCATGAGACCGATACGTTGTAATCCAATCTAATACGAACATTAGTGCCCTTGCGGAGTGTTTTATTTGGGTGTCTGGACTCTTTGTTGTTGTGTTAGGGTGTCCCTTTGGTTCATACTTATTTGTGTGGAGGTTTAATTTGTTTTATGGACTAGATTTTTGGGGTGTGGGTTTGTCCCACATACCTGGTGTCCCTCTCAATCTTCTCCGACGACCCTTACCCGACCATGTAGTCCCCTCCAGGTCATGACTATGGGGTACACAACGATCTGAATGGGAGTATAATAATAAGGGAGGTGGGACATTGCCCGATTGGGGGTATGGGAATCCCGTCTACTCCCTCCATCATCGTAGGTAAGCTGCGAATAGGTGTTAGTGTACCATTGGGGGTGGGAGGGGGGGTTTTCTTTGAATATGGTATTAAGCCGTTTGTGTATAGTTTTTTGGCGCGGTGTTTGGACCTATTGTGTTTTGATTTCATGTGTCCCCCCCCATGTAATGTATGGTACCAATCTCCCTTTCTCATGTTATAATGGTTGATGTCACTTCAATGATATATGTCTTTAGTCTGAGTAATACACATTTTCCCTACTTTTAAGATGATGGTGATACCAATAACTAGGAGCAAGCTGTACACTTAATGTTTAGCCAGAAATGCCATTTTGGTTCACGCGACTGGTCTCTCTACAGCTGGTCCTTCTCTGATTGGGAATGTGATGGTGTTGCGTTGCACTGCGTTGTGTGTTTAGCAGTAGAAACAGCTCTCCATACCAACATCCGCATTTTAAGAACAGCGCAAGATGAACGCGAATTGAAAACAAACTAGCAATAAACGAAACAAAAACAACAAGGGTTGCGGTGACCATATGTGGTACATCCTCGAACCAGATGGCTCCAGTCAGGCAAGGAAGGTCGCGCAGGTGATACCTTTCTGGGCGTTAATTACATCGCCTGCGACAGGTCTGCAAACAGGGGCTATATTTTCTGCTCTTGCAAACACCACCTTGGATCAGCCAACGCTGAGAAACAGCATTTTGAGGAGAAGCGTTAATACAAATACAGGAACTAATCCCTGGGAAAATGGTAACTCTCCGCCTTGTCCATGGATATTTTCTTCAGCTTGTGCGCTTTGTCTTTCTTCTTTTTCCTTCGAAGTCTCTGCCTTCTTGTGGCAAGGCACGCAGCTTCCAACCTATACAGAAGTCCGTCGGTTATGTCAATGCTTAAATAATCTCTTAACAAGAGAACTCTGTCGGAACATTAGTCATCATCATTTTTCCTTGCATTACTTACGGAGCGTGGTCGTCTCGCCCTAATGCAGGCCCTGGGTACAGGCGTCCTGCTGCAGTGGTGGTACCATGCCCCGTAAAGACTAAACAAGAACACATTGATGATGTAAGTGAAATAAACAACTTGAATTTAAAAGTAAAGTTATCTACCTGACTGTTGCCATGGTAATGTTACCTGATGTACAAGGATGATAAATAACCTAATTATCAGGAACGCCTTAAAGAGCAATTTTTGATACCAGAAAAGAGAAACCTTTGTTGATGGGCATCAGACTTTAAAAAAAATAATGTTACCCTTGTGTGAGATGGTTTTAAAAAAAAAAAAACAGGGATGGGCGTGAGGGGGAAGCATCGGCGTGTATACAACCCTGGGTGTGGGGTCTTCTCTGTAAGACGTTTTATGGAAAATGGGTTATACGGGTGGTGCGTACCCGGGATTCTAGTATAGCACGCCAAAAAGTTTTATTGATATATAAAAATGTTTAATTTGTTTTTCTGATTCGTCAATTAAATCTTCTGTTTTTAAATTATAATCAGATGTCTATGTGGCTTTTTTTTTAAAAATCTACCTATGTGTGCGTGGCTTTTTAAAAATCTAAAAAATCTACCTATGTGTGCGTGGCTTTTAAAAATCTACCGATGTATGGGAGACTTAAAAAAATCTACCTATATGTGAGTGGTTTCTTTTAAATCTACCTATGTGTGAGTGGCTTTTAAAAAATCTACATATGTGTGAGTGACTTTAAAAAAAATCTACATATGTGTGAGTGGTTTAAAAAAAAAAAAACCTATGTGTGAGTGGCTTTTTTAAAAATCTACCTGTGTGTGAGGGGCTTTTTTTTATCTACCTATGTGTGAGTGTGCGATGTTTACTATGAGCATTATTTAATCACTGGGCCGCTCTTCTCTGTCTGACGAACACTTGGACGCTTTGTATGCGACTGGCCATTAGTAATTCCGTACCGAAATTTGAAGACTAAGTTGAGGCGATGCAGTGCCTTTTAAAAAATAATCCTACTGAGATATTATGTTTGTTTGAATTTGTTCTTATCAAATAGTAGCCACAATGAAAATTGTTGTTGGTAGACCGCAGACTCACTTAATAAGTAGAAGTAGATCCTGGCTTGCTAAAGTGTGCCCAAGCCTGGTGTATACAAGCAGCACACTACAGGAACAATTAGCATTCATACCCTTTGACATCTACTGAGGGAGACTGGGCACCAATTGGTTTGTCCGGAGTGCAATGATGTCGGTTCTGATCAACAATAATCTTTGTTGATGCCGTCGCATGCAATACAATCTGCAACATTAGCGCCAACAACTACAGCAGAGCAACTCCAACGCCCGTTGCTACCCTGACCGACTGCGAGCAACACTGGCTAAGCAGTAACACGTGACAAGCAAGTGGTCTGGTAAACATACAGCGAGCAGGTTCTTGGCGTTTGGTGAGCAGATGTGGCTTTTGAGAGCTGGGAAAAATTTACTTTGTCTTTTCTCTGATTTTCAAAGCATTAACACTATCGCACGCTTGGTTATAAATATGCACCCGAAAGTTCAACGGATGTTGTTTATAATTTGTTTGATGTGTAATTTTATTCAAAGTGGCGTTTATTGTTAATTTTAGCACCTTTGGAGTTGTTTGAAAAGTTGTTTGTTTAATTGTGGCAATGTGAAAAATTTGTAGCGGCTGACCGGAAGATAGAGAAAAGACGAGAAACAAACGAATGAAGGACTTAAAAAAGGCTGAGAATTATGCACGCAGGTCTGTCTAACGTGTTGCTTTTTGATTTAACTTTAATTATGTATCCCGGCATTCATTCACGGGGGAAAAACGTAAGCGACTAATGTGTACATGTTTGCATGAATCAGAAGAGCTACAAGAGATAAAATAATTCTCGCATATATCAGCACTTTCATTAACAAAAAAAAACAAAACAAAAAACTAGTAAGTATACCCGTCAAAATAATTACGGGAGAAGAATTAAAGCCAACACCTTAAATTTTCAACATCTGCCGCACACTTAGAAAAGTGAGAAGTGGGAAGGGGACTATTGAGTGTTATTTGACTAATCACATAACCGCTCTTTAACCACATAATTTTTTGTAAATGTACGGCCATTATTATTATTTTTGTTCAGTTATTTTCATATACAATTCTACTACAGTGTAAGGTAAAAAAAAAAACTGTTAACAATTTTTAATTAAAATAAATATAAACAAAGGAAAAAAATTATATCTGCTCATTATCGTGCTAATCTTCACATCTTAAACAAATTACAGCGTTACACACTTCTACTCGGATTACATTGTTGAATTTTCACACGTGTTATATATCGTAGATGATAAAAATAATATACACAGAACTCATGATTTTGACCACGCTAATAAACGGGTTATATTTTGGGGACCTTCTCAATAGACCAGCTCCACAAAACCCGCCGGACATCCAGCCAGCAGAAGAAGAGCTACAAATTAACGGTGAAAGACCAACGAAGGAAGAAATAAAGAAAGCCATAAAGCTTCTAAGAGAGGGAAAAGCGTCTGGACCTGATGGCATTCCAGCAGAGGCCATCAAAGCAGATATCGACACGGCTACAGAGAGATGTTATTAAATTATAGTCGGAACGAGAATACACTCAGCAGAATGGAAGGAAGGAAGGATATCTGGTTAAGTTGCCTAAGAAGGGAAATTTACAAGAGTGCACAAATTATAGAGGAATAAGGTTACTATCAGTGCCAGGAAAAGTATTAAACAGGATTATCCTTGAGAGATTAAAAGAGTCCATAGACAAGAAACTGAGAGATGGACAAGCAGGTTTTCGTCAAAACAGATCATGTACAGACCAGATAGCCACTTTGAGAATAAAGTTGAACAAAGTCTGGAATGGAATTCACCACTATACATCGGATTTGTGGACTACGAAAAAGCATTTGACAGTGTAGACCGATAACCACTTTGGAAATTGATGAGGCATTATGGAGTTCCTCTGAAGATCATTTTTTAGCTCTCGCGTTCTCTTCTTTCTATGTTAAGCTTTTCTGTCCCAGGCGAAGGCCTTGTGGCCGCAACGTGGGTCTATTCCTTTGTCCCTGTAAGGCGTATTACCCTTTACTGTTTTTTTTTCTTTAATTACATATTTATGTTATTGTTATCATTATTGCCTATTATTATTATTTTGTATATCACAATTCACATTAAGACATGGTACGCAACCAGACGATACGTCAAGGCCTTAAATCCTACCCCCTGCAGACCCAAGTAGAACAGTCCCAATTAAGATGGTTTGGCCATGTCTGCAGAATGGGAGAAGATCGGATACCACGACAAGCATGGGAAACAAAGAGCCAAGGATCCAGACCCCGAGGACGACCCAGAGTCCGCTGGGAGGACAACATTAGACAATCTTTGAAGGACCGAGGACTAGAATGGAACCAGGCCAGGAGGAAGACAGCCGATAGGATAGTCTGGCGCTCTCTCTTCCAAACCTCTACACCTCACGGTAGAAGGGGAACGACTAAGTAAGTAAGTAATATCACAATTCAGCGTCCGATTGACAGAGTGGTTAGAGCGCTGGTCTCTCGCGGCAAAGGTACCGGGTACGATTCCCTGTATCGACATGCTTCAATCTACCCAGCAGTAAATGGGTACCTCACTTTGCGCTCGAGTTAGGGAAGGAAAAGGCAGCTAGGAAGGGAACTGGTCACCCCACCTCTCGATGCTGGACGTAGTATAGTGAAGTCTCTAACACGTCACTCCCCTGCGGCAGTATCTGCTATAGGACTAACCTTGCCTTTTTTGTATATGGCAATACATAGAAACACAAGACGTTCTACTAGAAACAAGAGGAAGAGGAAAAACACAAATGTATTTCTGTGAGGTTTTTGCCTTTTTATGGCGAGGCTCGTTTCTTTAAACCTAGACCGAAGACCGTTGGTTATATCAGAGCGTTGTTGTCATTATAAAATTAGTGAGCTCTGTTAACTCAAGTATAGGGAGGTAAAGGATCCCATTACACGCCCATTGAGACATATTGGGAATATAGTGTTAGGCCCATATGTTCTTGACCATCGGCACACTAGGGGTGATGTGGGCAGTATCACGCCGACCGCCTTAATCTTTCGAGAGTTGCTCTGGTACCCAATTCATGAGGCTGGGTCGACCTTGGAGCCGTTTGCGATATAAAAAATCCCACTTCAACTGGGTATCGAACCATGGACCACCTAGCTAGGAAGCCACTGTGCTGCCGCGACTCCCTGTCAACTCCAATGCACTGTTGATAAATGCTAAGTCATGATTATCACATTGTGTTCTATTTCTAACCTCGCTGCTTCTTAAAAGTATTTTTATTCTGTCGCCATGTAGTCTATCTCTTCTATTTTTTTCTTTTTTGTACAGATTTTGCTAACCTACCACAACGTAGTCCAGCTGCGACATTTCTCCTTCCTAAACTAAAAACAGGCAGAAGAAATAAAACCCTCACTGAAAAACGCCTTACGAATGTGAAGTGGCCGAGCAAGGAGTATCTCAGTCACTCTTATAAATATACAGTTATCTCTCCAGGAAACAGTAGCTGCCAGAGATCCATTGTGGCAGATTCATGACCTGTGGCAGAGACTCTGGCCTGGTTCCAGACCTTTTGTCTCTCACCTTTCCTGACAAAGACCAGAAAGGGGGCATAATCACATTAACTTCCTGCCCAGTAGCGTTTTTTGTAGATATACTTCTTCCGGTTAGGAAAGCTCCCTGGAGGTAAGATATTTGAAGCCATTGTTTGAGCAGTAAGTGACACTCGTCGGTATTTCCCTTCTTAGTTTATATTTAGAATTTTCTCTTTAATGAATATTTACAGTTGACCCAATTTCCGTGTGGTTATGGTACTGAGATAGTACAGAACTGTTTACACAGGCCAGGCTGTTCAATCTTCTCATAAGATAGAAGGTCAGGAGTGATCTTTGGTATATGGAGCGAGTAAACTTCAGTCCAGAACCGCTAAATGTCAGTGTAAGTTTTAACGATCACGCCAGAAGATACTATCAGACAAGATACTATCAAATTTTCAAATGCGTTGGTGCAGATATCCAACCTGCAAGTATTGTGTCGCCCAGACCTGAGCACACTTTAGCATACCAAGATATTTTTTCAGTGAGACTGCGGTCTAGCAAATACAGTTCTTCATTGCAGCTAATTTAAAAGTTGTTGAACTGTTAATCAAACACAAAAATAAATAAATTAATTAAATTTAATTTAAATTTAAATAGAATTTTAAAAATCAAAATAAACTCACATGCTTGTGAAATAAATTGTGACGGTATTGCATCCCCTGCTTTGCAGCAGTGGTCCAACAATGGCCAAAAGAGTATCTAATATGAGCTTCAAAGGTGTCTACCTTCGCACAAGATTACTCTTGGCAGATATGTAAATAGAATAAACAAAACGCTTCTATCTCCAGAGAGTCTTCACAAGATATTCAGAATAAGCGAGAACAATACTGCTTTGGCTGAGTATGTTAACTATGTAATTCTGCCGACGCTTTTGTGAAGGATTTAAGCACATTACTTTCAGCTCGTTTAAGCCCCCACCCCTGATTTACTCAGTGGAATTCTAATATTCTAGTATAGCTCTGTTTAGAGTGTATGTAATAAATTGACTGAGACAAACATACAGTAACTGTAAAATGATTAAATCGAAGTTAAATTTTTATAATTACAAATAACAAAATTTAATAATCACTTAAGTTTAAACAGTTTGAAAATAATTTGAATAGTTATTGATCAAGAAAAGTTATCATCACAGTCTTTATGGAATGTGAGATGTTAGAAGAAGTTCAAGTGGCAGCATATATTTGAACTTAGCTGCCAATGACTGTTCTGTTTCTTCTTATGGGTTGGTTCTTTTCACTCTGCTCACGTTCGTCTCTGATCAAGGTTGTCTGGTGTAGCTCGGTTCCCAGAAATGCCAAGGAGAGTCTACCACGTGGGTCCTTCGTCTTAAAGCTTAGGCCACTGTTCCCTTCTTGTTCCAGAGATAGTACTTTCTGCTGGTACCACCAATAACTATGGTAAAAGAATAGAACGAAACGCTCTTCTGAGTATGGCGTTTTCCACCCCATACTTATGGGTTCCTATCTTCCCATACCACCATCCCAATTAACTCAGACTTTACCCTCGATGAGAATTAAATTTAATCCCTCGGGATAAAACTTTCTTTACATTTAAATAGAATCGCTTTCATAGTTACTTTATGTTTAAATGAAAAGGTTAATAATACAGATAGAGTCTGTTTACATACACATCTCCACTGATTGAAATGTGTTCATAATATAAATTGAATATGTTTTCATTTATGTTTACACTGATTGAAAAGTTTGAAACTTCCATTAACTTTAAAATGAATATTTTCACATAGACATTTACACTGGTTTAAAGCTTGAAAACTTACATTAATTTTAAAGTGAATATGTTTACATGGACATTTACACTGCTTTGAAAATGTAAGTATTATACTTAGAATGTACATCATTTCTTTCATCTTTCCTTCCCTGCTCCATATGGAACCCGGAACTTTTAGTTCTCTTTACGAAACTAAAAAAAAAAAGCAATCACCAGCCCGTGCAGTGGTGGTTCATGAATCATCATTCTATACGCTCAGGTTGCCGGCCTCAAATGACTTTGACATCCACTAGCGATATACTAACACTGACTTTATATGATTACAATTTATAAACACTGCATCGCCTCAATGAAGTCCTCAGATTTCGGTATGAAAATGTTACTTTAAAAACAAAAGTTTTAATTAAAGTATTCTAAAAAAAATTATTAAAAACTAATTTATCAAGGGTAAAGGTAAAGGATCCCGTTACACGCCCATTGAGGCATATTGGGAATATGGTGTTAGGCCCATATTTTGTTGACCATCGGCACACTAGGGGCGATATGGTCAGCATCACGCCGGCCGCCTTAACCTTCCCAGAGATACTATGGCACCCAATTCATGAAGCTGGGTCGACCCCAGAGCCTTTTGCGGTCTAAACGAATCCCATCTCAACTGGGGATTGAACCATGGACCACCGAGTTAGGAAGCCGGTCACTAACCACTGTGATACCGCGGCTCCAATATATCAATAGATCCACCTTAAATCTCTCAGCCGTGCTCCAGTTAACTGCTATCGATATCTTGTCCACCCTTGGTGTAGCCCAGTGTTTCTCAACGGGGGCGGTACCGCCCTCTGGTGGGCGTTTTCAAGATTTCTAGGGGCGTTATGATGGGTCACAACGATTGGGGGTCGCTACTTCCATTCAGAGGGCCGTTGTGTACATTTTTACATGAATCAATGTGAAACAATTACAAAAGATATTCCCTTTCGCATAGCTTGCAACACTTACTTACTTAATCGTTCCCCTTCTACCGTGAGGTGTAGAGGTTTGGAAGAGAGAGCGCCAGACTATCCTATCGGCTGTCTTCTTCCTGGCCTGGTTCCATTCTAGTCCTCGGTCCTTCAAAGATTGTCTAATGTTGTCCTCCCAGCGGACTCTGGGTCGTCCTGGGGGTCTGGATCCCTGGCTCTTTGTTTCCCATGCTTGTCGTGGTAGCCGATCTTCTCCCATTCTGCAGATATACTAGCACTGACTTTATATGATTACAATTTATAAACACTGCATCGCCTCAATGAAGTCCTCAGATTTCGGTATGAAAATGTTACTTTAAAAACAAAAGTTTTAATTAAAGTATTCTAAAAAAAATTATTAAAAACTAATTTATCAAAGGTAAAGGTAAAGGATCCCGTTGCACGCCCATTGAGGCATATTGGGAATATGGTGTTAGGCCCATATTTTCTTGACCATCGGCACACTAGGGGCGATATGGTCAGCATCACGCCGGCGCCTTAACCTTCCCAGAGATACTATGGCACCCAATTCATGAAGCTGGGTCAACCCCAGAGACGTTTGCGGTCTAAACGAATCCCACCTCAACTGGGGATTGAACCATGGACCACCATTCTGCAGACATGGCCAAACCATCTTAGTTGGGACTGTTCTACTTGGGTCTGCAGGGGGTGGCATTTTAGGTCTTGACGTATCGTCTGGTTGCGGACCATGTCTCTTCTTATTACTTCAACCACCTTCCTCAGATACCTCATTTCTGAGGTTTGGATCTGGCTTTTATGGGTTGTAGTCATTGCCCATGACTCGCATCCATATGTCAAGACTGGGACATAGGTGAAGCGGTATACAGCCATCTTCTTTTTCTTACCAACCTCTCTCTTGCTGAGGAATCCTCGATTTACGGCCTGAAAAAAGTCTCCCAGCTGCTGTTTGTCGAGTGGCCAACTCTTCTTTGATGCCTCCCTTTCGGTCTATAATAGCTCCTAGATATTTAAAGTGGTCGACCTGCTCCAGGACCTGTTTTCCCAGCTTAATCTGATGTCTTCTTTCTTCTCGTGATATCACCATGGATTTTTGCAACACGATAGTTTTTATTTGCCCTGCGTTCCATGGAGTGTTTCAAGGATTCCAAACGCAAATTTTTAGTACCTGGGATGTTACCATTGTCAGGAGACAGTAGGCAGAGATTTATGTCCCTTCAATGCTCGAAACATTTGTTAACCTCTCGACCCACCCAAGCTAACCTTCTCTCTCTACTCTCGGCACATATTTTCTTCTGGAAACACATTCCCGTCAAACATTGATTAGCCCGTGAACACATCACAGCCCCTTCCCTACTCTGTCCGTAAATACCTTCTCGCAACAGGGACGTTGTGGGCAGTTGTGGCTTAGTTTTAATGCATCTTTGAATGTTTCGAGTGTAGAGAATTAAACTCAGTCAGTTTTTAGGCTTGACGTGGTGTAGATGTATGTGCAGTGATATTATACTAAAATTTTCAATATGTCAGCAGTAAAGAGAAAGTGTCGACAATATCCAGTTGATTATTTGAAATTCGGTTTTGTACCTTCGGCCGTAAATGAACAATTACCAATGTGTTTGCTGTGCCAGCAAGTGTTTTCTAACGAAGCAATGAAACCGTCACGGCTTAATGAGCATTTTACCAAGAAACACTCACATAAAGTTGGCAAAGATATTTCTTACTTCCAGGATTTAAAACAAAAGTTTGAAAGCCGCAACTCTGTCACTAATATGTTTTAAAAAATGTATAATCATAATGATAAAAGTCTCATTGTATCTTACAAAATTGCACACATGATTGCGAAATGTAGTAAACCTCACAACATTGGAAAAAATTTAATTTTACCAGCTGTACGGGAGGTAATTAGCACAATGATGGAAAGAAATCCAAGTGACATCATTTCTTCTATTCCATTGAGCAATGATACTGTTTCAAGAAGAATAAATGAGATGGCAAGCGATGTTGAAAATCAGCTGTGTACTGATTTGCAGTCTACTGAATTTTCATTACAGTTGGATGAAAGCGTCGTGCGTGATAACGAAGCTTTGCTGCTCGCATATGTGAGATACATAAAGAATGAAAATATCATAGAGGATATGCTATTTGCAAAACTACTGACAGCAGATACAAAGGGGTTATCAATCTTTGAAACCCTTGAAACATTTTTGTTGGGAAAAAAAAATTCCTTTTTCCAATGTCATCGCATGTGCGACAGACGGAGCACCAGCTATGGTTGATCGTCATCGTGGGTTTCTGGCCTACTTAAAAAATGTGGCACCAGGTGTTTTAACAATTCATTGTGTTATTCATCGACACCATTTAGTCGCCAAGCATCTTAGTGACAGACTCCACAAATCAGTGTTATTAACAAAATTAAGGCGCATTCGTTGAACGATAGATTATTTCGTAAACTTTGTTGTGATAATCGCGAAGAGTTTGAACGTCTTCTCCTACTCACGGAAGTACGATGGCTGTCCAAAGGTAACTGTTTAAAAATATTATGTGCATTTTTTGATACTGTTGTAGAGTTTTTGGATTCAATCAAAGAAGAATTTAGCATCGAAAGAGAAGTATTGCGAAACGATGTGGCCTGTCTTTCAGATATATTTGAAAAGTTAAATGAGGTTCTTCTTAAGCTACAAGGAAATGAGATCAGTCTAATTAAAAAGTGAAAGGAATTATCATGTGGTTCATCAACAAATTGACATTATATAAAAATAATCTTAGTCGCCGAGAACTTTCTCATTTTCCATGTTTACTGCAGTTAGGTGGGGACAGGCTTAAAGATTCAGATTTAGAGGTGGTTTGCACTCATTTGGACGCTATTAAAAATTATATGAGCATAAGATTTAAAGACTTGCAAGAACTAATAATACCGGATTGGGTGATTAATCCGTTTGAATCAGACGTGGAACAAGTTAGTCAACATTTACAAGAAGAATTAATTGAGCTACAAAATGACTTCGAGGCAAAAGCACGATTCAGTCACACACATTACGAAAATTTTTGGATCCACTAGAGGCTTGCGTATCCCGTTCTTTGGCGTGAAACTAAATTGCTAATTACAGCATTCCCAATGTCGTATTTGGTGGAGAAGGGGTTCAGTGCAGTAGTGTTGCTATTACAAAAGCAACGTAACCGACTGTATATTTGTAACAGGAGATTTGAGACTTCTTTTAACAAACTTAGAACCAAATATTTCAAAACTGGCTGAGTCACACCAAGCGCAAGGATCTCATTAAGCTTCATTAGTAAGTGAATTCTATATAATTATACCATTATTATCAACTAATAATTTTTCCAATTTTTTCATGTTTAAAGTGGTTACATAAGGAGAGGCTTAAATATTCACATTTGAAGATATATATACAGTCATTTAGGCGCTATTAAAATGATATGATTATGATAGTTATAGAGTTGTAAGAACTAATTTTATATCATTTGCTCCGCAAATGTGTAATTCAAGGATAATGAACTTGTGGTGTATATAATTCCGTACTTAAACTCATATTTAATACAACTATGCTTTTATAAATGTGCTTTCTCTTTTTCTGTATATTATAAGAAAAGATAACTCATTAACTGCAATGCTTTTTTAAAAGTATGGTGGAATATATGTGTGTGTGTGTGTGTGTATGTGTGTGTGTGTGTGTGCACGATAAAGAGCAAGGGAGTGTTAAAAGGGTGGGGGACGCATGTTAAAATATTAGTTGTCAAAAGGGGGCGTTGCTACTATTAGGGTTGAGAAACACTGGTGTAGCCTAATTGTTTGTTTGTTTTTACTCTGCGAGGACAGTGTCATAAATATGTCTCTCGTGTTGCAACAAGTAGGAAGCCAATTTCTAATTTGAGATTATTGATTTTTTAAACAAATTGACATGTCTCATCATTTCAGACAGACGACAGAGGGGCTAGGGTTTCATCGTAGAGACGAAATTCCTGGCAGCGGAACTAGGGGTTCCATGAAATGTCGTACAAGGCGACTAATATGAAGTTGTATGTGGGGGCGAGGAAACCTCATCAAATAAAACACGTTTTCACAGAACCCACTCCTGCAAGACCCACATATATGCTTGGTGCAGGCTTCCTGTAAGGGCACCATCTACAGTGGTGGTTCCATGATCCGTAAAAAGGGAAAAAGAAAATAATAGTAGCGAAACTGGGGGCGGCACTGTACCTTCGCGGTGTTCACATCTGTTTGTTTATGCCTAAATTAGGGCCCCCGCCTGTACCTTCGCGGTGTTAACATCTGTTTGTTTATGCCTAAATTAGGGCCCCGCCTGTACCTTCGCGGTGTTTACATCTGTTTGTTTATGTCTAAATTAGGGCCCCGCCTGTACCTTCGCGGCGTTTACATCTGTTTGTTTATGCCTAAATTAGGGCCCCGCCTGTACCTTCGCGGTGTTTACATCTGTTTGTTTATGCCTAAATTAGGGCCCCGCCTGTACCTTCGCGGTGTTCACATCTGTTTGTTTATGCCTAAATTAGGGCCCCGCCTGTACCATCGCGGTGTTCACATCTGTTTGTGTATGCCTAAATTAGGGCCCCGCCTGTACCTTCGCAGTGTTCACATCTGTTTGTTTATGTCTAAATTAGGGCCCCGCCTGTACCTTCGCGGTGTTCACATCTGTTTGTTTATGTCTAAATTAGGGCCCCACCTGTACCTTCGCGGTGTTCATATCTGTTTGTTTATGTCTAAATTAGGGCCACGCCTGTACCTTCGCGCTGCTCAGATAGTTCTTCTTATTTATGTTTCTGTTCGCGTCTTGTTTGAGCACAAAGCCACAACTGCAGCCGTTCCTTTTCCAAGACGCCTGCGTCAAACCATTCATGGACTCTTGCTGTGGTAGTTTCTGTAGTTATTTGTTTTACATGATAAGGTTGCCGGCACCATGCACTACATAATATTAATTGCCTCATACGACATGCTAGAAGGAGCATTAATCATACTCGTTCTGTATCTCATCAAATACACTATCTTACTTCTCCCTCTTTTCCGAGCTGTTTCAATGATTCAACTAAATTCCTAATTGTTGTTAGGGGACGGAGACATTGTCGTTCCTATAATCAGTAATGACTGAACGGAATACTACTGAAGTAACGGCATCCAATTTGTTTAAAACTGTGTTCACAGCACACGTCAGATGTTTCTTTTAAATTAATCTTTAGGTAATGAATTTAACTCAAAGGTTACATAATTATTGGTTATACAGACTGTTCCTAATTTACGACAGGGTTCTGTTCCGACAGCCTCGTCGTAAGTCGATATGGTCGTACAATCAATCGTACAATGCTACCAATATGAGGTTGTGAATAGGGCTGACCACCTGATCATGTAAGACAAATTGTCACAGAAACGACCGCCGCAGAAGTCATGTGACTGCTTGAAGCAGGCTTTCTGCAAGAAGACCAGTATCAGTGGTGGCAACATATTCCGTATGGAGCGCAAATGTCGATGATAATGAGGTGAGGCCCGAACTAAGGCCCCAGCATGCCACCCCCCTCATATAGAGCCTGTATATATAATCTATCTAACCAACGCCCCACACTGCTTTTATTTGTTACTTCTTCGGACACAGAAATATTTTTCGCCATTTGAGCGCGCCAAGAATTTTTCCTCGGCTTTGACTTATAACCCATCTGGCCGCAGCGTTCCTGGCATACGGAGTCATTAAGATTACAGGTATCGGGAACGGTGCTGCCAGTTTGACATTGACAATCGCTCTGTCTGGCATACTTCTCGTGGCTCTGTCTTTCCCTAACCGTTAGAGACCTCCTGGCTACTGTTCCACTTACTGATAGAGATAACGCCGCTTCCTTATTGTTCCTGGATATCAGGCTTATCTGTACACAGGAGACAATGAACGAAGGAACAGCCGACTGAACAGAAAGCAAGTTACAGATGGGGGCAAGATTCATGATTGTACACAGGAATAAAGAAAGAAAAGCCATCTGATTTATCACGGAAGAAAATGATTTGCCGCCATATTTATCTCCTCCTAATGAGCGCGTAATAGAAACGTTGGAAGCTAGGAGATAACATAGTCTGATAAGTTGAATGGTAATTCTCTTTATGGTTATTAATTAGCTTTTGTTATCAATTTCCCGCTATAAATTCACGTCATCTCAGGGCCCCCTTCAGATACTTCAAGGCAAAGTCTTCAGACAATATGGTTTTATTGTCGACATAATGTGTCTACATTTGGTGTTGTCATGTCTTTCTTTGCCTTATTCTTTTTATCTTTGCTTCATATCTTCTTCTTGCTGTCTCAGTTTTTCTTTTGTTTCTGTTTAATTCATTATTATGTTCCTTATAACCTGGTGTAGGTCTAGGTCTTTAGTCTCCTAATACATATAGCAATAATATGACTACTGCTTCCCCCGGTATTACGTCAGAGCTTTAATCTTATCATAACATGTACAAAGAAAGTAGGTTGCTTCTGGGCCCCTCCACGGATTGTCCTGCTAGTTTACTAATTGTCCATGGCTCACTTCCATATTTCAGGATTTACTCTATATAAAACTGAAGAACTCACTTACATACGTTTATCATCCCTAGGATTCAGATTAACATTGCTGTAATACATTTTTGTGTGTTTGATTATTGGTGGTCCACGTTACACATCCGCACAACAAGTTTGGTCTTACAGAATAATACAACAAGACTGTCTTCCTTGCTGCAATTTATAGAGATAAAGAAGATCATTAGTTATTTATGTTAGAAAAAAAAACAGAAGACAGCAGTGCTGCCTCATTCTAATCGTCTCTTCTTTAACAATGACCAAGGGACCGTGGTAGGTTATCATTTACAGGTGTTATTTTCATATCTCTAGTTCTTCCTATCAGTACTTCTTACGTGTATTATGATTCCCTGATGGAACTTTCCTACGCTGACAGCTTCCTGGTTGGCTGCTCCACTCCCTAACAGAAACAATGACACACCTTTGTATTATTACCTGGGTTTGTTATTTTTTTATCTCTGGTCATGGCGCCGATATCACGACGCGCAGGTAAAATGTTATTCTCCTAATATCTGGTTTTAGTATGCAATAATAGGAACAGCTTCTATTTCACAATCCTGTACTTTTACCCATACTTCTTCTTTGTACACTTTCACACGTCAACTTAAATATATTTAAACAATGAAATAGCAGATGAATTACAGCCTGGAAGAGCCAACACACAAGAAAAGCAACAATGTAATACGATATATAGAATGATGAACACTATATACCCTAATTATAACTTGTATGGGATTGAACCGGGTATCCAGTGCACATGACACACACCAGTTTTCAAGTGCATGGTTCAAAAACCAAACTAATGTTTAAACAAAGCAGTCGACAGCTTGAGGTCGACATTATGCCATAGAGTTGTTTTTCCAGGATTGGTGCGGGTGACAACCATGTGTCGCCTGCCTAATGCCGTCTTTTGTCTTATTGTTGAGTTACTTGCAAACTGCATTCGTAAAATCAGACATAAAGGTCTTTTATATTTGGAGATGCGCCCTAATATAACCGACTAGGTTGAACGGGACGTGCTTCGCCAAAACGAGGCAAAACTTTAATTTTTAAAAAATGTGCTTTTTTTCTGTTCCTCATTTACTGGCCACCTTTGCAACTGATGTTCAGCAATCGTTTTATCAGTGCCATAGTTGTACAAGACGAGTCGTTTTTTACGTAATTTGATTCTGGAAATGTACTAACATTCCCGCGGAACTCCGCAGACTAGCAGTCTTAAATGCTCCATTCGTAAGAAGAACTACGTGACATACGTGGGTGGGTTGAATAAATAAGTGTAACGAGTTACGAGGACAAAGAAAATGTCTACGTTGCGGACACATGGCTTTCGTCAGGGACAAACTAACAAAACCTAAAAGGAAAAAAAAAGGCGAGAATTAAGTGAGAAATATCAGAAAAAAATAAAAATAATACAGCCCACACAATTGGCTTGACCGGAATCGTGCGGTCAATACGCAAAACCACCTGGTATGAATTTAATGGAAGCGAAATTGCGGGAACACATTTTGATAACAGGTTTACTTGACGGAAGGAAATGTACATCAAAGATAGAAAATGCTGAAAGCCCATCAGTAGAAAAACATGGGGAAGAAAAAACCCTCACATATCGTACACAGTGGCGACATCTTCAATGAAATAAGCTCCAGGTACAAAATATGTGCGGTCCTCCCTAAATAGGGGGTTCAACAACTATAATAAATATACAGCAAATCGTTATACACATTTTAAAATCATCAACATCATCAACACCATCACATCCTCAGCTGCTCAAGGAACATTGGCCTTCAACAAATTTGTGATATGTCATTCTCTTCTATGTCATTTTCTTCTATGTCAATTTCTTAAGATCTTTTCATTTCTTCTTTACTCCAGTCATTTCTTTCTCTGAAAACAGGGAAGTGCTTCTACAAAAGGGAATTACACGGATACATATCTAAATAGTCCTCTCGTGGTGAAGCTACCTGGTTCCGGGATCGAAACCACGTAGCGTCATGCTCCAGTCTCACCAGTTGTAAATGGGGACCTTACTCTGCTCTTGAGTTAGGGATTGCAAAAGGCAGCTGGTGACTCCACCTCATAAAAAAGGTGGACATATTATGGTAGAGTCTCTAACATTCACTTCCCTACGACAATATCAACTATGGGACTACCTTTACCTATACTAGTATATCTAAAGTGGACGATCCTTCCCAACCAATACTTTCTGGTATCCTGAATAGAGGGGGAAACATCAGAATGGTTTGAAGTACAGAAAGGAGTAAAACAAGGCTGTACCCTTTCCCCTTACCTGTTTAACATTTATGCCGAGAATATCATGAGAAACGTACGAGATGACCAAGAACACACAGAGTTTGACTCATTTAACATCGGCGGGTACCAGATCCCGGAAATCAGATATGCTGACGACACAGTCCTCCTATCGACCAACCCAGAAGGACTTGAACAATTACTTCTGTCCACCAAAAAACACAGCGAGGCCCAGAATCTATACCTAAACACCAAGAAGACCAAAGTATTGACAACAGACAAAGTAAAGACCAAACCAGAAATTGAAATTGATAACGAAGAACTGGAAAGTGTCAATGAATTCGAATACTTAGGATCAATCATCAACAGCTCTGGCGACTGTGCAGTAGAAATTAAAAGAAGACTTGCAATTGCTTCACATAAACTAATACAGATGAAAAACCTATGGCAAGGCACAAGCAAAGAAACAAAGTTACAACTGATCAGAGCATGTATATTCCCAGTAGCAACATACGGCTGCGAGACTTGGACACTCAATAAAACAGTTGCAAAAAAGATTACATCATTCGAAATGAAATGCTACAAAAGGATGTTGAGAATACCCTGGACAGAAAAAAAGACCAACAGAGAAGTACTGCACTCACTAAACGTACAGGAACATTGGCTCATAAATACCATCGCAATAAGGAAGCTGAAATTTTTCGGTCATATAAAAAGACATAATAGTCTGGAAAAAACAGTGATGGAAGGCATGGTCCCTGGAAAAAGAGGAAGGGGTCGACCTAGACGACGGTGGACCCAGGACATCACAGAGAGTCTGAACTTGTCTTTGGCTGATGCAGGCCGACTTGCCCAGAATCGTGATGCGTTCAGAGCAGCTGTAATGGAGACAACGTTCTGGAAAGAATACGTCACATGATGATGATCCACCCGGGGCTGGCCCCCCCCCCCCCCCTCTCTCAGTTACGCCACTGCATATACGAATTATACATACACATTCAGGTACGCAATAACCTGAAGATTATTCTAGACGAAAAAAAAAAAAAAAAACAGGTGATAAATCACTAGCCTACTCCTTTTGGGTTTCACTGGTCAGGAGAAGGAAAAATAAAAACTACTGGTCAGAGGTTATTCTTTTTTCTTCTATGGCTGAATTGAATTATTTAACACCGCTGTGATTATTGTTGATCAGCGCTGACGTCACTGCACTCCCAGCAAACCCATAGTTGCTCAGTCTCCCTCAGCTAAAGACGAAGGCTATGAATACTAATTGTTCCTGTTGCGCGCTGGTTGTATACACGCTGGATGCTTCCTCTCTTAGGTCCATCCCTGATAGTCTTACGTCCATCCCTGATAGTCTTACGTCCATCCCTGATAGTCTTACGTACATCCCTGATAGTCTTACGTCCATCCCTGATAGTCTTACGTCCATCCCTGATAGTCTTACGTCCATCCCTGATAGTCTTACGTTTGATGCCGAAGTCTAGCATTCTTAACCTTGTGGATTCATCGATTGCAGTGTCGTTCTCTCACAGGCGATCGTTACTATCTTAAGTACCTCTCCCGTGTCCATGTCCAATACACCCATTATGGATGCTCTCGAAGCTAGTCTATCAGTCCTCTCATTGGCACGTACCCCTGCATGACCAGGACACTAGATCCACACCAGTTCTTGAAGATTCGATACCTTAATGAATGTTTGACATTCATGCCATAGCCATTAATTGTGGACCCTCGGAAGCATGGACGGAGTGTGACACAATAACTGTCTTGGTTGATGGAGTTTCAGCGTTAGTTGATTTGTCTATGGTGTGTGTGGAACATGAATCATGTTGTTCTTCTTGAGTTCGAAACGATGACAGCTACTCTGCTAGATTTGCCTACTGATTTTGTCCGTACGTCATCATTTCAATAATCTTCCTGAATGGAAGAATTCTTGAAATAACTAACTTATTACAAATCCCATTAGCACTCCTTCCCAGGGCGATTTACAATTTCACATGTGCACTCTTTCAATGTGGAATTTATCATTTCCAATTTGCGCCCCTTCCGTGTGGAATTCATAATTTCCTTTTTGCACCTTCTCTGTATGTAATTCACAACTTCCACTGTGTACCTTTTCTTTGTCGAATTCATAATTTCCTATTTGCACCCACTCTCTATGTAATTCACAACATCCAATGTGCACTCCCCATGTGGAATTCATAATTTCCTTTTTGCACTCCCTCTCTATGTAATTCACAACTTCCACTGTGCACTCCTTCTATGTGGAATTCATAATTTCCTATGTGCTCTCATTTTGTGAGGGAGCCGCGGTAGCATAGTGGTTAGTACACTGGCTTCCTAGCTCAGTGGTCTATGGTTCGATCCCCAGATGATGTGGGATTTTTTTAGGCCGCAAACGGCTCCTGGGTCGACCCAGCCCCAATTGGGTACCAGAGCAACTTCTGGGAAGGTTAAGGCGGCCGGCGTGATGCTGACCACATCACCCCTAGTGTGCCGATGGTCAAGAAAATACGGGCCTAACACCATATTCCCAACATGCCTCAATGGGCATGTAACGGGATTCCTTCTGTTGTGTGGAATTTCATAATTTTTAACTTGCACCATTTTCGGTGTGGGATGGCAATTTCGCACTTTATCTCAATTTAGTTGCTTTTCAGTCTTGTGTAGTATGGGAGGGGAGGGGGGGCGAAGAGAGAGGGGAGGGGGGAGGGGAAGGGGGGGGGGGGGGGGAGTCTCTGAGGGGACAAATAAAGAATACCACTTCTGCTCCCCCAGACACGTAGTAAAAGGCATGTCGTAAAGAGGTGGTACATGAAGATGGCAACCACAACAGGTACAAGAAATTTCTGCAGATAAAACTGGTCCAAGAGTTTGTACTTTGGTGTCGGCTTCCTCAAGTCAGCCGTCTGCTGCTCCATCCTCTTTACGGTGTGAACAAGAACAGACGATGATGAGTTACCTTCCCTGGCATACCCCAGGCGGCAGTAGTTGTACTCATTCTTTGAGAAATGGTTTAATATTAAATATGTCTTCAGCATTTCTCGCGAAAAATACAACCAAAAAGTTACAGACTTTTATAAACGGGTGCTTGCGTAGAAGAGAAGGACAAAGTCACAAATGTGGAATTGATGACAAGAACCAGACAAGTGCCAGTGGAACAAGAGTTGAGAAGAAGACGCTGGCGATGGATAGAACACACATTGAGGAAACCTTAAGGCAGTCCTTGTTCTGGAATCCACAGGGAAAGAGAGGCAGAGGTAGACCAAAAAAACACACGGAGAAGAGAACTGGATACAGAGGTGAAAATGATGAAGAAAACATGGAAAGAACTTGAGCGGATGGCACAGGACAGGAAGACTTGGCATGTGTTTGTTGAAGGCCTATGCTCCTCAGGGAGCTAAAGGGTACTGACTGATTGATTTTTCGCAAAGATGTGTCACAGCGACCACCATTTTAACAGGTTGACGGAAAGAAATCCAGATGGTTCTGTCCAGTTGTATACCCCTCTTTGACGACGCTTAACTTCGCTTGAGTCACTGACCTTTCGCTCCACAGAAGCATAGGCTTTCAACAGCATATATCAAGCCCTCACGTACCATGTGATCAAGGTTTCTTCATGGCTTACCTCATTATTTTAATTTTTATCTGCAGCTATCTTCCCCGTCTATTTTTCATTCTATCTCTACTTCTTGGTAATGCTGTCGTCATGTTTGCTTAATTTGTGTCCAATCCATCGTAAGTGTCATCTTCTCTTCTGTAGTTCTCGTGGCACTTGTCTGGTTCTTGTTATCAGTTCCACAAAAGTGGACTTGTACCATTTTCCGGCTTTCTATTATTATCATAGAGATTTTCGAATGACCTACCATGATCAAAGGGTAGCAACTGGTAATATTCTGCAATATAATATATTAAGTTGGATTGTTTCCCTTTAGCTGAAACGCAAACTTCAGCCCAAAAGAGAATTGCTGTGATCAGTGAATATCGGAGACCAAAAGAGAATAAATAATAGTAAATCTGTAACCTACCAGGCTGTATGTATAAGGCATATAAGTAATGTTCAATATGGAGTCGGCTACTCCAGTCGCGTAGAAACTTTAAGACAAAAACCAAGAAATATGAAAAAAGAGCAAGTAAAAACGTCAAAAAAATGACGTGAGAAGAATTAAAACGACTTAAACTTTCAGCATCTGCAGCAAATTTAGAAGGCTTGGAAGAGAGAATATGTAAATAATTTGACTAATTTGACTAATTTCTTAACAGATCTTTAATCACAACATTTTTTAGTTGGTAATATACGGTTATCTTTAAAATATTTGCACTGATAGCCTATGTCCAGAATATATACTTAAAGTTTATCTGGGTTTCTGCCTCGCGTCTTCTACTTCTTCTTTGATCCATAGCCGCCGACCGTCAAAGCAGTCAGTGGTCATCACGCCATTTGGCGTCTTGTAGGGCAGCAACAAACTGCTTCCACTTTATTCGGTCGGCGGCCATTCTTCATGCATTGCCCCAACTCTGGTTCATTCTTTGCATCTCGACTTCCACAGTTCTCTGCCAGGTTGTTTTTGGTCGGCCTCTCTTTCGCTTTCCTTTGGGAGTCCATAGCATAGCTGTTCTTGTGATGGGTTCAGGGTCCCTTCTGAGGACGTGGCCAACCCAACTCCAGCGTCTGCCAGCTATGATGGTGTGCATGTCCTCCTGGTTACTGCGAATAAGTAGTTCTTGGTTGCTGACGGTATTCGGCCAAAAGATTCGGAGAATTTTCCTTTGGCAGATTGTGTGGAAGGAGGACAGTTTCGCCATTTCCTTCTCTGTTACTCTCCAGCATTCTGCACCATAGAGAAGCCCAGGAAGTACACAGCTCTCATACAGTCTTAATTTGGTGTTTATGCTGTACTCGGAGGACTTCCCAATGTTGCTGAGACTAGGAAAGGCTGTTCTCGCTTTATTCATTCTGTTGTTAATGTCCTTGCTTCTGCCTCGCGGGAGTGCTACATAAAGTTGACCATGAGCAGTGACTGCTCCTGGTTGGTATACACCTACACAATCCAATGATTTTCCCTGTGCTTTGTTGATTGTCGTGGCGAAAGCTAAAATTACAAGAAACAGATATCACAAGATGAAAGAAAGGCTGGTATCGCTTGACACTACCTTCGTATTGGGTTATTCCATTTCTATTTCTGGCCAAAACTGACCTGAGGTCAAACTCGACATCATATAGTTTAGTCTATCATCCTACAAAACATCTTACAGTTAAGTGTTTGGATCTTCCTACGAAGTCTCACGTTAATGTGATATATCCTTCTTTTCAAGTACTAACTCAATAACTTTGAACACGTTCTTGTCAAAACAAGCTGAAGTGGATATAGGATAAAACAGTAATAAGGCGACGAATTCTGCTTCCGATTCTTTCTTTGTCTTATAAAAGGTTCTTAACTATGCACAAACATTTTATGACCTTTTTTTTTTGACAGATCAGCATGACATAGAAACAAAGAGCTGCCAGAATTACAGCCCGGATAGCACCAGTAATAACACAGACAACCAGGTTTATACTGGCAGTCAAAGGAAGTATAGACGTGACTCTCCACAACTGAATGCTGCAAACCTTCCCTCTGTGACTGACAGGTACCTGCTGGAATCTATCTATCTATCTATCTATCTATCTATCTATCTATCTATCTATCTATCTATCTATCTATCTATCTATCTATCTATTTAGTCATTAATTCATTAATTACCTTTCACCTTCAAGCATTCCTGGGCTGCGATATCCATTCCAGGTCTTTCCATTTCTTATGTATCCCCCAATTTTCTGTGTATAATTCCCTTCTACTCTTGTGTTTCTTTTTTAATTAATTTTTTGAGATGGGGGGGGGGGGGGGGGGGGAAGGGGGGAAGGGGGGGGATGGGAGTAGGGGACGCATGATGGAAAGAACCATACAAATACCATTGGAACAAGCAGTGAGAAGCTGCTGGCCTCGGATGAAAAAACAATGAGGAAAACAAGTTATAGCTCTACAAGGCAGTTCTTGGTCTGTAATCCCCAGTGTATGAGAAATAGAGTGGGATTTAAAATATAAAACAAGTAGGTAAGAAGCGATGACAAAACTGAATTAGTCCAGTGTATTCTATTAGCTCCCTGGAATGTCTGACGAGAAAGATTAAGACCACTACATCCTGAGACCACTATTGTGGAAACTGATAACAAGAACCAGACATCAAGACCAACACGAAAATAAGAATCTTCAACTCAAATGTGTGGTCAGTCCTATTGTATGGCTGTGAGACATGGAGAGCAACAAAAACAACAACCAAAAAGCTACAGACTTTTATAAACGGGTGATAGCGTAGAATAGAAGGACTGAAATGGTATGACAAAGTCACAAATGTGGAATTGATGACAAGAACCAGACAAGTGCCAGTGGAACAAGAGTTGAGAAGAAGACGCTGGCGATGGATAGGACACACATTGAGGAAACCTCAAGGCAGTCCTTGTTCTGGAATCCACAGGGAAAGAGAGACAGAGATAGACCAAAAAGCACACGGAGAAGAGAGCTGGAAACAGAGGTGAAAATGATGAGGAAAATATGGAAAGAACTTGAGCGGATGGCACAGGACAGGAAGACTTGGCATTTGTTTGCTGAAGGCCTATGCTCCTCGGGGAGCTAAAGGGTATTGATTGATTAATCCTCAGACATGTCGTTAAAGTCGACTAAAATGGGATTGTGTATGGGATTAACAATCTCATCAAGAAAACCATTTCTACAATAACTACCACTACAAGAGCACATCAATGGTTCTCTATACAAGTTTCCTAAAGGGGGAGCAACTACTGTGTTGGCTCCGTGCTGCACGAGTAGTGAAATGGGGAATGATGATGACTTTTTGATATGCTTCGTACAGCCTGCAGGTGTCTCTTAGGAGACAAACAAAGAATGGAATTACAGCTTCTTCGTGCATGTCGTATGAGGCGACTAATATAAGGTTGTGTAGTGCAGGCTTCCTGTGGACGACCTGCAGTGATGGCTTCCGTGATCCACTGGGAGCAAAAAGGAAAAAGAATAGACGAAATATTCTATAATTTAACGTTGCCAGCTAATAATAAATTTAACAATACCAAATTAACGCTGCGAGGCCTAAGTCGGGCTGAATTATTGCTGTGCATTCTTTAATACATGGTATCAGGTATATCCGTAACAATTTTAACTATCTGCCTTTCAGCACAAGACTAGAGGCAGACATGAGACAGACTAGCCCCAGTGTTGTCAGTGGTTCAAGCCCTCCAACCAGGTGGAGTAGTTGCGGTAGTAACTATGGTGTATCTTCAGATGGTAATATATGCCAACCAGACACCAACATGCTTTACATCCCTTCAGCTCCTGCAGATCAGGATGGACCACTCAATTTGTCTAAACGACGACTAGAGGTTTGTACAATAACATTATAATAATCTTACAGCTGCTAAAGCCATCACGAACAACAGGACTAAGGCTGAAGCCGCAGCAGTGTTTCTAACAAATTCCCAGTGGGTCTTACCTGTCCCGAGGAACTATTAAAAACATAGAATTAGCCACTCAAAAAACAAAGAAATACGTGATCAAGAAAGAAAATACAATTTTGAACAATTGTGTGAATTAAGAGAAAGAAAAATGAAAAACTGAAAAATAAATAGGCCAATTCATTTAATCACAGTTAAGAACTTTGTTTTCTGTTGTCAGTTTCATTATTTAAATTTATATTTACTTCTGATTATCTTCTAAAGAGCAAGTCTGACCATTTTTCGTGGAAGAGATCCTATGATCAAGATGACCAGGAAAGCAATCATCAGTGTATCAAAAGTGAGGCAACCACTCCTCCACCTGCCCATGCCAACTATGGGAAGAGATCAACAGCAAACAACACCAGCGCAGGGATAACCATCCCAACATCTCATCAAGAATTAAAATCCACCTCATCTCCTCCTCACAAACACCCCTCTCTCCATAACGCATCACCTTCCCTTCCCTCATCAAGTTCAGGTCCAACCCATATGTCTGATGTTGCCTTGTTGGTTGCCATGAAGCACAACCCCTTTGCTCTGCAAGCTCAGTATGTATCCAACCCTTTTATCTCGCTCCCTCCTGGTTTTCCTCTAGGAGGACTGGCCGCCCTGACAACCACACATCCAGGAATCACTGGTGCCTCGCCCCCCTCGGATACCGAAAAGGTAAGCTATTTCTTCTTGTCTCTGTTATCTTGCTCATCCAAGAATGTGAGACCACCACAGGTGTTGGCAAACCTACAAGAAAAATATGCCAAAGTACTTCATTTGCCCTTGCTATCGTAGTGTCTGAAGCATCTACTTTTACGTGGTGAGGTTTATACCATTGCTAGTGTAAAAGCCCGTCATAAGACGGGAATTAAATTCAAAAGCAGCAATACCTAACGGCAATTTTACTTATTCAAAAGAATTTAAAAAACCCACTGTGCATCACCACAGTGCACAAACTACGTAGCAGCAGCGAGGATCACAATGTGTGTATACGGGATCATACATTCTATAAATATATTTTTGTGCACACCGTCATTTGCGCACTTTTCTTTGTCGAGTGTTACTATTTTCGGGAGAGAACATATAAGGGAAACAATACAATTAATGTCTAACTTTCAACCAAAGTTACACCCCTTAGCGTTACTGACAGAAAAAGCTGGGATTTTATATAAATTGATGGCCAAAGTAAAGGTAATCATTTGTTACATTCTCTCACATGACATTCATACTGTTTTTTTTTTCCTTTATACATTTGTATCTTCATTATTCTGTGGCTGCTTGTGGAACAAATGCCTTCGGTAAGGTCAGGTCCAGTTTTCTTGTGTTGTGCCCAAAATTGGTCTTATGTCCATGTTTTCTTCATCCTTTTGAAACGATTTTCAATTTTCTTCTCTATGTGTTTGGGCCTCACTTTATGTCTTTGTCCCTTGAGGCTTCCAGAACAAGGTCTGCCTTGTAAGAGTCCATTTGTTATCTTGCTTTCTTTTGTTTAATGTACTCTTTAGCACACCTTCTTCCATCTACTCCTTATCTTTAAAGCATCCTGAGGGGTATTGATTATTGGTTTTACAGTGCACATTTTGTGACCTGCTGATGCCATTTTGTGCTTCTTTTAAGTGTCAGCCACCTCCTACACCCATCTTCTCTTGTTCGTAATATATATATATGTTCCGTCTGAGGTGATGTGACGAGAGAAAATGTTGGAATATGTTAATGTTAAATGCACATAGGGCTTGGCAGAAACCAGTTGTGTGAGGATTCGATGCAAAGCAGACGTGCCTCGGAAACTGGGCACTGGGATAAAATCAGCAAGACCAAAACATTCAGATGTTACTTGGAAGTGAAGGGAGATTGTTACTAATTTTTCTGCTTTCGATGTTCCAAGGGTCAAGATTTTTCTTGGTTCAGAGAGTCGTTGAAATGTTAACATAGTTGGTAGTTGCATCTGATGTTATTGTAATCTTAATTATGACTGAGATGTGCTGCATACGTTGTTAATTGTCGTAGTGGTATACTAGCAGAATTTGCTAGTGTCATTGGTCAATTGTTTATTGGAAGTGTTGGCAAACGTACGCAAGTAATGTATACCTTTTATTTTGTAAAACAACATTGTAATGTTGGTATTCTCATTAGTGGATATTGAATTAAATGTAGTTATAGTTGAGCTGTTTCATGCTGCCCGCTTATCCTGTGGTAAGCTATTGCCCTTAGACGTTGTTAGACTATACAGCAGAGTTACAGCAAGTGTATTCCTGTTAATGTTGCGTGAAACAATCACTTTGATATATGTAATGCACGATTATCATACATGTAATATATTTTTTACATTTCATTTTTTATGAATAGATCATGTACCTTCACTCACAAGACAGTTATATCCAGGACCTGTTTGCTCGCCAGATGGCAGCATGTGTTGGTGGTCCAATATTTCCTGGACTTGGTCATCATTTCCCTGTGTATACATCACCTCCTGCACCATCCCTCGCGTCCACAGCTCAATTGCCAAGTTGCAAGGATACTTCCAAGCCCATGTCACCCAGCACAGAAGAAAACCAGAGTGGCTACGTTCGACATTTACAAAGTGAGCTAGTTCATAATACAATTAATTCTTAGCAGTGTTGTGAAGTGTTTTATTACTGTTGCCAGTGGAACATTTTTTTTAAAGAAAACGTTTCACACGAAACACTACGCGTAGTTTCAATGTCTCGGGGAAAATAAAGAAAGGAAAGAACTACTCTGTCAAATATGTCGTAAAAAAGGCACTAATATGCGTTTGTGTAAATAATGAATGGGGCTGAGGTCAAATTGACAGGAGACAAAAAAAAGTCCGTAACATGCGGACTAATACATATGTACTATATATTAACAGCTACTTAGATAAAGCTGAAGAAACAGACAGTGATATTAAAATAAAGATAAAAAAGGGAAGAGGTGCTTACATTGCACTGGAAATTATACGGAAGGCAATGGAAATCAAGTCCAACTCAAAAACAAGAATCTTCAACTCCAGTGTGGTGGTATTCCTGTGTGTGGCGCTAGAACACCAAGAACAACATAAGCCACAGCCAAGAAGTTACTAACTTTCATAAATGTCTGCTTTCACATTATGAGAAAAAGAGGAACTCCACCAACAAAAAACACGGAGAAGGAACTTGAATACAGACTTAACAAAGTAATGAAGACATATACAGACTTAACAAAGTAATGAAGACATATACAGACTTAACAAAGTAATGAAGACATATACAGACTTAACAAAGTAATGAAGACATATAAAGACTTTGAATGGATGGTAAGGGATAAGAAGGCTAGGCGTAAGTTTGTTGAAGGCGTAAGTTTGTTGAAGGCGTAAGTTTGTTGAAGGCATAAGTTTGTTGAAGGCGTAAGTTTGTTGAAGGCGTAAGTTTGTTGAAGGCGTAAGTTTGTTGAAGGCGTAAGTTTGTTGAAGGCGTAAGTTTGTTGAAGGCGTAAGTTTGTTGAAGGCGTAAGTTTGTTGAAGGCGTAAGTTTGTTGAAGGCATAAGTTTGTTGAAGGCGTAAGTTTGTTGAAGGCGTAAGTTTGTTGAAGGCGTAAGTTTGTTGAAGGCGTAAGTTTGTTGAAGGCGTAAGTTTGTTGAAGGCGTAAGTTTGTTGAAGGCGTAAGTTTGTTGAAGGTGTAAGTTTGTTGAAGGCGTATACTTCACAGAAAACTGAGGGTAATGAATGAATAAATAATTTGACACAGAAGGGTATCATTCAAATTGTATGCTTTTGTTACGTGTAAGTGTCACAGAAACTTATAAACCAACATGCTCACCATTATTTCTTCTAGGGAAACATCCAGCTATGACACCTGAAACGTTTTTACATTACTCAAACAAGGGAAGACTGCACAGTAGTACTAGTTGAACAAGAGATGTGAAGAAGATGCTGGCTATGAATAGAACACACGTTGAGAAAATATGTTGATACATTACAAGACAGGAAATATGTTGATACGTTACAAGACAGGAAATATGTTGATACATTCCTTGTTCTGGAATCATCAGCGTAAGCGAGAAAGAGGGGGTCAAAAGAACACATGGAGAAGAGAATTGGAGACATATAGGAAAAGAATAAGAAAGGCAATCAAAGGATCTTGACCTGAATTCACGGGACAGGAAGACTTATATAAGGTTTTTGACGGCGTGTAGTACTTGGGGAACTCAAGTATGATGATGGTGATCACGCTCTGTTCAAGTCATTTAGTTACAGTCCTGCTGACAATTTTGTCTTCTGTTGCTCACTGTAGGTAAAATGTTCGGTGCGAAGCTCATTCGAGCTCAGAGAGACAAGTCTGATGCTGACCGTCCACACATTAAGAGACCAATGAATGCTTTCATGGTGTGGGCCAGAGAAGAGAGAAGGAAAATACTCAAGTCTTGTCCTGATATGCATAACTCCAACATCAGCAAGATTTTAGGTAGTGTATATCTCATTTTAAATTGTGTGCAATTACCGTATTGGCCCGAACATAGTACTGCCTTGCACATAATACCACTCTAAAGTCTTGAAAGAGTTCTACACGAATAATAACAGGTTTTGAATATACCTCGAGGTAATAAGTTAAACAAAAAATTTCTCTCAGTTTTCTTTTAATGTAAAAGTTAAGTGACAAATTACCCTAATTATTATTAATAACTTCCAGTCATCATCCTCCCTTTCATCTTCTCCCAGCTCATCTTCAGCAGTGGTACTGGAATCAGATTACAGTTGAAGTCTTCCCGAAGTGTGTCATCCTCGCTCTCATCCATGGTATTAGTAGCCTGCACAGTATTTGTTTATTGCGCCTCGCGTATAGCTCATAATTTAAAATTCATATCGTAGCTTCTTCTCATTCCCTTGTTTACTTGAGACGCAGAGGAAGCCTTCTTTTTCAACACGATCACTCACTTGCAGATCTGCCATGGGTACCGTGATTTTTTTAATATCAGTAACACTGCAGAGATTCTGACATCAAATTAAACTGACCTTCTGAATTACCAGTTCAATGACACTGAAAGGTGCAAATCCTCACTCTCGCTTCGCTTTGACCTTGAGTTTATTATTAAACGCGCGCGGTGATTCCCGCCCGCGCCAGATGGTACAGTTTCAGTATGCTACAAAAAAGACCTTTAAAAATCTGCCGTTTTATTTCAGTGAAAAATGTATGGTTGCATATAACACGAGTAAAGTTTTTGGCAGGATATTTTTAGTGGAAAAAAAAAACATCGCACTACATTCAGGCCAGAAGGGTATCTGACTTCTCTTGCGATTGATATAGTTAAAAATTTTCAACTTTTCATCCATCAAATCATCATCATCATGAGACCAAGACGCATTCACTTTTAGTTCCTTATTTGTTTATTTGTCACAGGTGCCTACGACTCACCTTTTTATGTTTATTACTGAATGTTCACAATCCGCGGGTTTCCCACTCTGTTTTATTTTTCTTCAATGTCTGTACACGCGTTACCATAACACCCTACCAACAAATCTGTACTTTCTTGGTCTTCTATAATTTACTAGACACAGTTTTACGGTCCATGTCTTATGTTACCGGCCTATACTGGTGAATAGGAAAGTTATATACGTGATTGTTTCTATAATTAGTCTGGGTCATTTCCAGGTCCTATATTCCATAGTTGCGTAGAGTGACGTGACAATATCCACTGTCCACCAAGCATTATTTTTGTGGTGCTGAGTTAGCAATGTAGTTAGTTCAAATGAGATGTCTTCAGTGATATTTTGTAGCTGTAAAACATGGAGTACAACAGGAACAACAACTAAACATTTACAGAATTTCAAAAATGGTTGCTGAAGTAGAATATAAGGAATGAAATCCTACAACAAGGTCCACAACATGGAAGAACCAGACTAGTGACAGTGGAACAAGAGATTAGAAGAAGACGTTGATGATGGATTTGTCACACACTGCGGAAACCTGTTAGTAGCATTTACCAGGCAGTCCTTGTTCTCGAATCCCCAGGACACAAAAAAGGGAGTGGAAGAGAATTGGAGGCTGCAATGAAAATGGCGATGAAGACATGGCAAAACCTGGAACTGATGACACGAGACAGGATGATTGTGCATATGTTTGCTGAACGTCTATGCTCCTGTGGAAGTTAAAGGTGGTGATTAGCCTGAGTTTGTTGAAGACCTATGCGCCAGTAGGAACCGATGGGTAATGATGAGACATATCAAATGTATTTAACAGTAGTCCCCAGGTCTAAAATGGAAACATGACACTGAAAATTAAACTAATTTCTAAACATCTGACATTTCAAGCATGTTGTATTCAAAAGCTTTTATCTTTTTGCCTGTTTTTTTCGCGTTGCTTTTAATAATTCCCCCCCCCCCCCCCTTTTTATATATAAAATTTAAAATGATCCCTGAAACATGGTTCCCATGAAGATCATTAACATACTAAAGAAGATTTATGAAGACATGACATGTCGAGTTCTTTATGAAGGACAACTTACAGAATCGTTTAGGATTAGAACGGGAGTGCGACAGGGATGCCCCTTGTCCCCATTTCTTTTCCTACTAACAATAAATGGGGTAATGAAAATATCGACATCACACAACAAAAATGGAATCCAGTGGAATCTGACTAAACAGCTTGATGATCTAGATTTTGCAGATGACTTGGCTCTTCTGTCCCATAATCGTGATCAGATGCAAGACAAAATGAAAACATTCGATGAGAGGTCACAAAAAGTGGGTCTGAAAATACACAGGAAAAAGTCAAAGATGAGAATAAAAGATCAAATTAAGAATGCAAAAAACAAGAGGAGCTTTCATCGCATGGGGAAATATATGGAGATCAAGAGAAATCACAAATAAAAATCTTCAACTCAAATATCAAATCAGTCCTATAGTATGGCTTTGAAAACATGGAGAACAACAAAAACAACATCAAAAAAGTTACAAACATTCATAAATAGGTGCTAACGTAGAATAGCCGGCGTGATGTCGACCACATCACCCCTAGTGTGCCGACGGTCAAGATTATATGGGCCTAACACCATATTCCCAATATGCCTCAATGGGCGTGTAACGGGTTCCTTTACCTTTTTCTAACGTAGAATAGAAGAAGTGAAATGGTATGACAAAGTCACAAATGTGGAACTGATTATAAGAACCAGACAAGTGCCAGTGGAACAAGAGTTGAGAAGAAGACGATGGCGATGGATAGGACACACATTGAGGAAAACTGTTGATAGCATTACAAGGCAGTCCTTGTTCTGGAATCCACAGGGAAAGAGAGGC
The DNA here is from genome assembly GCA_024509875.1 of Oreohelix idahoensis. Classification (NCBI taxonomy): domain Eukaryota; kingdom Metazoa; phylum Mollusca; class Gastropoda; order Stylommatophora; family Oreohelicidae; genus Oreohelix; species Oreohelix idahoensis. The sequence continues at coordinate 88,634 of JAMPIV010004742.1, forward strand.
AGAGGTAGACCAAAAAACACATGGAAAAGAGAGCTGGATACAGAGGTGAAAATGATGAGGAAAACGTGGAAAGAACTTGAGCTGTTGGCAAGTGATAGGAGGACTTGGTATTTGTTTGTTAAAGGTCTATGAAACATGGATTGGCTATTTCTACTGTCCCTCTTGCATAAAACATGTACCAAAGTATATGTGCACTCTTACATCAGTAGTTCCTGTAGCAATATGTTTACATGATAAGATTGCTAACAGCATGCTTAACTTCATGTTACTCGCAACGTATGACATACATGGGGGAACAGTATGAATGTTCTTTCAGTGACGTCTTTCAGACATTTGTTTTATTTTAATGTGTGTTATTAGTTTTGGCTGTTAATATCTGTCTCATGTTGTTATATGTAGTTTAGGCCATTCCTAACCTCTTCGTGATCGTCACCAGGCGCAAAATGGAAAAGCATGTCCAATGCTGATAAACAGCCTTTCTACGAGGAACAGTCTAGGCTCAGCAAACTTCACATGGAGAAACATCCGGACTACCGCTACAGGTAAACTTGTCCATTACAATTTCATTTCTTTTTCTTAGTTTAACTTCTGTCTAAAGATACAGGTAAACTTGTCCATTACAATTTCATTTCCTTTTTCTTAGTTTAACTTCTGTCTGCAGATACAGGTAAACTTGTCCATTACAATTTCATTTCTTTTTCTTAGTTTAACTTCTGTCTAAAGATACAGGTAAACTTGTCCATTACAATTTCCGATAAGGCTTCTCGAGTAGAGTCGGAGGCAGAGTTGCTTTCAGGTTCACTAGCGCTATTCCTTCATTGCCTCCTCAGAGACACCCCCACCACCTCCGGAACTATATGGGGCAATGGAACGACATAAGACTGGCAAAAAAAAAAAAAAAAGTTAACATAAATAATTTATATCCGCATAAAAGTGCATTGTACAGACACGTGATGATCAGATTGCCTCCGGTCGTATCGCTCTGTATAGAGTTTCCTGTCATATAATACAGAGAAACGACATATCATAAATGGGCCTGAAAGGACAATCAAGAACAAGACACTTAAAAGGTTTGGAGAAATGACGGAAAAGGCATCATGCTGGCTGTGGAACAACCGATGTGGGCTAAGGAATTCAGGATAGTAATTTACATACAATAAAGCTGTTACGTTCACACATGCTTGAAGTTGTCACAATATAATCCCAGGGGGATGAAGTTGGAAGTTGCAATAAAGGTGGAGTGGGTTCAGTTCCCAGCGAAGGTGAAAATCAGTAGGTGGTTAAGACTTTGGAGCCATGACCCAAGTAGACCCGCCCACCTTACAGTATAAACGTAAAGGTAGTTCACAGCAGATACTGCCATATGGAAGTAACGTGTTAGAGACTTCACTATAAAAGGTCCAGCGTTTTTATGAGGTGGGGTAACCAGTGCTGCTTTTTGACTTCCCTAACTCGCGAGCAGAGCCAGGTACCCATTTACAGTTGGGTAGACTGGAGCGTGTCTCTACCAAGTTTCGATCCTGAACTCTGTAACTATGTCGCGAGAGAAAAGAGCTCTAACCACGAATTCAGTTAGATGCTCCTTGTAGTGTATAGGAGGTAAGAAGGTTCAAAACACTTGTCAGTCGGAAGGAGGGGCTTCTGATGATCAGTTGTATCCTACTGTGCGTTGTGTATAGAGTGAACTATCTTATTAGGTCGTTGTCATGTAAACAAAATATGAAAACAATGAAAGATTGCAACAAACTAGCTGTAATTTAACTTAGCTTTCACTAGAAGATTGTGAGCCGCGCTGGTGTAATGGTTACCACACTACGCTGGCAATCGGGTGATCCAGGGACTTGGACTGGAATAATTCAAGCACTGGCGAAGACATTTGAAGTAGTGTCGTCGACCAGGGACTGGAATAACCCGAACGGCTCCTGAACCGACCCAGCTCTAATAGGTACCTCCGAAATCGGGGAGTATCTGCCTGAATGGCGAGAGGACACCTGTCATTGTACAAGGAAAAAAAGTGATACCCAGGTAAAATCAGTCTCAGGTTAGACATATTAACCATAGATTTCGCATCTAAGATAAATAAAAAGAATTACCCTTTTGTATGGTTTTACCCTCTTCTCTAATGTTACACAGGGGTTGTCTTAATTTTTTAAACAGCGTATCTAAAAAAAACGTGAATTAAAAAAACAAAAATTTGTACCATAAGAATGTATGAAAATGGTTTGTCGTAAGGGAAGAGTTATGTCACTGTGCTTCACATAATTATGACTGCCATCAGTAATGTACCTGATTCATTAGTAAAGAAAAACAGACAGAAATAAAAAAGAAAGATATCTTAATACGCGTATTTTATTTTTATATTTCTTCTTGAGCGTAAATTATCATACTTGCGTTGACGGCTGGCGACTTCCCAAGATGGCGTAGATGGAGGAGTGAGTAGGGAGGCTACTACGACATGTAGAAATCAAAGCTGAAAACTTGATGTCGCATACAACAAAACTTAAAGCAGTAAGCGGCAGATCTGAAAACCACGCACTTTTGAACAGCACAGCACCTCTGCCAGACATCGAAGGCTACACTGAAAGTCGATCAGGCGGGAGTGTGCGCGAAGTTTGACTTCGTTATTCTAACAATTTGCTAGCCTAAATTAGGGTTTGATAATTAATAGAGAAGGCACAAGGAGCTAGGAAGGGAATTGGTCAATCTAGCTTATATAGATGATAGCTAGTATAGGGAATGTCTCACACATTTCACACCCCTACGGCAGAGTTTACTGCACGTCTATCTTTACCTATCCCTCTATATATTTAAATTGTTCATTTCTTTTATATCATAAACAAAAAACAAAACAAAAAACAAAAACAGAAAGAAAGAAATTGAAAGGAACAATTTGTGAACAGAAATATGGACAATAAAAATGATCCCTAATTCTCAGGCCTCGCCCCAGGAATAATGGAAAGATGAAAAAGTTGTTTTCCGGCGCAAAGAAGCTCGCATCCCATGCCGGACAGGATATGAACTCACTGATGGGCAAAGCTCATTCTCTACCACTGGATCATCACCCCCTTGCGATTGGGGCTCTCTACCCAAACCTTCAAGTTCCTAGTTCTCTCCCTGATCAAAGGTACATTTTAATGGCTGCTTGTTCTATCATTTCGAGTCTGACCTACTTATTGTTAACCGTTTTCCCCAAACCTGGCCATCCCTATTAATCTACGCGGTGGTTGTGAAGTCACTATCTATTTTTACATTTTTATTTCTTCCCTCCTGTCTAAACAATTGTTAGAAACAAATGTCAAAACAAAGAGAAATAACTGCTACTCTATTACTTAGAATTATATGTCACATGACCATTATAGCCGCAAACGGCTCCGGGATTGACCCAGCCTCACGCATTGGGTACCAGAGCAACTCTGGGAAGGTTAGGGTGGCCGGCGTGATGCTGACCACATCACCCCTAGTGTGCCGATGGTCAAGAAAATATGGGACTAACACCATGTTCCCAATATGCCTCAATGGGCGTGTAACGGGATCTGGCGTGTTCAACGCGCGACTTTTTAGCGGACACAAAGTTTTGCTCAATTTATCGGCCATTAAAATTTGTTTGTTTTTGTAGATAAAAAATTTAACTTATTAGTCAAAATGCAGTTATTGCCCTTTGTTCTGACATGTGTTCATGTATACCTAATAAATACATTAGCATTTTCTTTCTGGCTTCCTAGGCAGGATGGAACAACTACTACAGCTTGTCAACTTACGGGAAGCTTGTATCAAGCATATATATGCTGCTGTAACTGTGCTTTATGTAACAATTTGTTTTGCAAGATGAAATTGCCATCCTCGTGAACAAACTCATATTAGTCGCCTTATACGACATGCATGAGGGTGCTGTAGTCCTATTATATGTCTCAGTAGAGACCCTGTCCTATTGGTAGAAGTGACGATATAAACATTTAAAATTACTTAGTGACTTTTCAATCACGTAAAATAATAACCCTCGTGGGCATCGATAGCTTCACAATATTTATTTTTCAAAATTTATAACTAATATTTAATTTTTCGCCACTTTATGCCTTGTTTCCCCGCTTCACCTTTCATCACTGCTGGTAAATGTATGTTGCTGTGGCGTGAAGTTTTAATTAACAGATCTGGTTCACTAAAGCTTGGCTTTATTTCGCAAAATTACCTGGCTTGAAAGTGTCTTTTTAAAGTAAGTTTTGTTGTTACGTGACAGTTTGGATTTTTCAAACAAAGGCAGTAATTTTCGTTAGCTGTTCTCGTGTTTAAAGAAAAAGTTTAAGCAAGTTAAAATAAACTATAAAAAAAAAAAAAAAAAACCAGCGGTTTCCAAAATATGTAAACATCTATGTTAACTAAAATGGTAACCAAAGAGTAAAAGATGTTCATAAATGGGTGCGTGCGTTGAGTAGAAGGCAAGCACGATGCAAGCAGTTCTTTTCAGTGCTTAGAGTTTATCAACACATCGCTTCAGTTAAAAGAGTTCAATTATTTCTGAATGGCAAATTGCGCTCTAATATAACCAAATGACTTAAGTCTAGGTTGAAAGGAACGTGCCTTGCCACAAGAAGGTAAAAGCCACAAGCAAACAGTTGAAATGGTATGACAAGATCACCAATGTGGAACTGATGACAAGAGATCACCAATGTGGAACTGATGACAAGATCACCAACGTGGAACTGATGACAAGATCACCAATGTGGAACTGATGACAAGATTACCAATGTGGAATTGATGACAAGATCACCAATGTGAAACTGATGACAAGATCACCAATGTGGAACTGATGACAAGAACCAGACAAATGCTAGTCGAACATGAGGTGAGAAGTAAACGCTAGAGTTAGGGTGGATGAAAGCAGTTGCTGTTCAGGACATCCCAGGACCAAAAGATATCAAACTACATAAAGATAAGAGACATGGGCACAGACATGATTGGGATAAAGACGACGTGGAAAAACCTAGAGAGGATGTTACATTAAGATAAAGCCTGGAGCGTATTTGCTTAAGTCCAGTTCTTCGCACGGATCTGAAGCATAGTAAATGAACCGGCATTTAATGTATTAATCTATAACCGTTCATATGTCACATGTTCTGACTTCAGCAAATTAATTTAGATTTCCTTTTGACCGTTGTGTTTCCTTTTGTTCCTGAGTTCGGGGAGATAGCTTTTTTTCCCTTATGTACTCTGTGGTTTGAACAGAATTGTCCAACTCCACCTTTTGCGCTTAATTTATGTCTATTCTACTACCTGTAAGTACCTGGCGTTGCTCGATTTGTTTTTAATTAACATTTTATAGAAACTTAGACCATCATGATTTATGAAACTGTGCGATATTTTCATTAATTCTTATTATTCTTATTAACAACTTACACAAATTACAATTCATATAATGGATCCCACTGACTTATTGATTTGAGCTACATTTATTATTACAACATATCCTTGATAAACAAAACATTTCGTTTTGCCATCTGAGGCGAAACGGAAATATTATTTGTAGCGTGGTATTACCAACATTAGTTGGTTAATTAAGAAATAAATTTTAGTGGACAAAACAGCTTGATGATCTGAATTTTGTCGAAGACCTGGCCTTTCTGTCTTATAACCGAGACCAGATGTAGAAAAAAAATGAGAATACGTGATGAGAGGTTATAGTTACTGGGTCCTAAATTAAACAGAGAAATGGCAAAGGTAATGAAGAAATAATGTGATTGTCAGACTGGGCTTAAAGAAAAATCTCTGAAGGTAAAGATTTATACATGTATCTTTGCAGCATTATATTTATTGTTGGATAAACAGCTGACAGTGAAAAGAAATCAATTCCAACACAAAAATAGAGATTTTTAACTCATTTGTCAAGACTTTTCTTGTGTATAACTCTGAAACATTGAGAATAACAAAAGCAACAACAACGCAGATTTTAATAAATTGGTGCTTGTGTGGTCGTTACAGCGGATGATGTTAGTGTTGATGGTACTTGTCGTATAGTGGGACTCGTCTCAGTACCAGACAGTAGGCAGCTAGATGTTGATGATGCTATGTTAAAACCAGTCTTGACGATATAACATCACACGACATACAGATGATGGGATGGAGAACATCTGGCGAAAAGTACTGACCTCAAACAGCGGTGAACAACAAAGATGTTTATTTACAGCTAGTCATCAAATCCGCTGAAATCATAATTCATGCCCAACCTTCCACCGAGGCCGGCCATCTCATAATACATAAAATGTTCATAGGCAACTTTTGAAATAAATCTTCTCTCACTCCATCATCTTTCTCTTATATATAGTCTGATGCTGTCTCTAAGATTTCTAGCTCATCTACTGTTCTGTTCTTCTGGATTCCTAACCCTTGATCCTTTCAAGGGACGTAATTTAAAGTTATTTCCCTTTGCTGAGTACACTCAAAACCCATACAATCTTCTTTCTTCTTATTACTAAAACATTATATGCAAATCAGTCCCACCATAATTTAGAGCTCCCATGAAATACCAAACCAAAACACCAAGCTACATCTCCCAAAAGGGGACCTACGGAGTTACCTCCCTTCCCTCAAAACATTCCTCTGCTCATTTTACCTTCCCCCAACAAAGACATATAGTCCATTAACAACTCTATTTAACTTTCTTAAACCATTTTCCCGTAATCTCTTCCATTCTTAAAGTCCCAGGCTACCGGTCACACTTGTATTGAACAGAAGGATTAAAACGATAATACATAATCAATGCAGAGCTAATGGAACAAGACACACAACGAGGAAACGAAATTAAATGAGATGTGTAGCACACAGTCACGAGAATATGAAAAAACTTTGACAGAGATAAAGAAGGCATACCTAGAACTGATTGCATGGAGCAGGAAGACCTAGCTTGAATCTGTATAAACCTGCTATTCTCAACAGAAAGCCAATGAGCTATAAATGAAAGACATTTAGGAAAAAAGTGTATTAGCAACGGACATAATTTCCAAATCAAACCAAACCGGGATAACGCTAACTTTTAATTACTATTAAACATTGCTTACATGCACGCTTTTCTTTGGGTACATACCATACCCATAACAGTAATAAGCTAAGCTATATTCTTCTCATATCCTTGAGTTATTTCTGATGTTTGTCCTAAACTGTTCTAATTTCCGTTTTCCTTCTTTCTTGTATATTTGTCAGCTAATGAAGACATTTTTGTTGATACGGTTGGTTAAGCTGACCTCCGTGTTTCATAACGCAGTTAATACTTATTTATTTTAAAACTTATTTATGTGTAAATAATAATGGCTCTGTGCCCGGGGGGGGGGGGGGGGGTCTTTTATGAGACAACGAAAGAACATGGCAACTGCTCCCTCAGGCATGTCGTAACAGGCGACTGATATGAGGATGTGCACGTGCTGGCAACCAAGCAGTATGTAAATCAACTTGCCCCAGAAAACACAGCTGAAAGTGCATAGGTATGTTTTGTGCAGGCTTCCTGCAAGGCTGCCAGTTGTTATAGTGGCTCATGCTCCGTAGGAAGTTTAAAGGAACATGATGATGGTTTTCACTAGCTTTTTTCCTCGTGTTCACGTCATTCAATAACATTCCTGTTGCTCCACAAGGACCATATGCCTTCAACAAACGTATGCCAGGTCTTCCTGTCACGTGCCATCCGCTCAAGTTCTTTCCACTTCTTTCTCATCGTGTTGCCTACATTTTTCTGTGTTGCTCATTTGATCTTGAACTTGTAATTGTGCGTATCCTACACCTTGTTTTCGTGACCTGTCTATATTTCTTGTTGCTATTTCCTGTTTGTGACTTTGATGAAGAGAAAAACCAGAAATGTTCCGTGCTTTGATTGTATTGTTTTACTGGACAACTGACTCAGTACTAATAATTGTTATTATTTTTGTGTTACTTTAATGCTTAATTATTTATGCTTGATGTTGCAATTCAGTTGGAGCTGATTTCATTGGTAACTGTTTGCAAGTCCATAATGAATTTCCTTGGTGGACACAACAGAGCTTTGAATAATACATAACCGTTTTTAATTTGTATGGTGTACTGCATGTTTTTCTTATGTTGCTTACAGATACGCATGGCAGTTGAATATGTGAGAATGGTACAGCAAATAAATAATTAAAATAACTCAATAGTTGGCATCGACGGAAAGAAAAAAACAATGAAAGAAAGGTAAAAAGATTTACATGACACAGTTAGGCAAGCACCACAAATAAAAATAATAAAATAAAAGTACATCATATGTGATGTGAGGACACTACACGTGGGTCTGAAAATACACATTTAAGAGAGAAAGATAATGAGAATAAATGCAGGGAACTAGTAATAAGGTTACACTTTAAGAAACACCGGTATACGATGTTGTGGTAAAGTGGGATGATATTAATATTTATAGGGGACTTAGTGTACTGACTGAGATCAGCTGTGAAGGTATCTGTATCTAATAAGTGTGGTGTATTACAGATGACCTTACTTGCTACCACATTTATACCTCAGTCAGAATTATTCTGGAATATTGTGATGACTACGTTGAATGTCTAGGGTTATGAAAATGATGAAGTGTAAGTCACAACAACAACAGACAGATAAACAATTTAATTTATTCCACAACACTTTACAACACTGTGACACTCACACACATATAACACTCTATAAGACTATCTTAAATGAGTCAAGTGTAAAGTTTCAAATATATATGTAATAATTACTTTCAACAATAGATATCCTGATTCAACTACACAGTGAACCAGGAATCACAATCAAATGTAATCACAATTTATAAATATGATCTTTGTATTGACATAATTTATTAGTATTATCCTATGTGTGTAAAGTGTGAAGTAGTACTATGAGGTAATACTGGTTTTGTTTTTCAAGCTAGATTGTTGTTTGTCATAATGACTTCAAGTGTTTGATTATCGTGGAAATAGTATTGGGAAAAGTTCACAGTTCCTGTCATTTGAAACAATTTATTGTCCCTCTGTGTTTAATATAATGTCAATTTTAGAGGGGGGGGGGGGGGGCACATAATGTTGAGCTGCTCTGGCCACAGAAGCTTATCTTTCGTGATGGTGGCAGGAAAAGACTCCTCTGCTCGATTGCTTCACTGTGTTCTGGAGACACCTCACTGGTCGCTATCTGGACCAAGGAGTATGCTGTCAGCCTCTGGATTCAGCAAAACTCAGACCAGGTGCTGCTTCAATAACTTAGGACCACGGTCCCTGAAACAAGAAGGTCGTACCTCCTATTTCAGAACTAATTTATAATCTATTTCCACACTGAACACAATACATAACAAACACTGAGTTCAGAGCAGTAGGCCAACTGCTAGCTTCATCTGAAACAATTTACACCAGTATACTCCTCCCTAATGGTTACTACGCCTCTGCAATTCCAGCATTAGTTCCTTCTAGTCAATAAGATAGGTGTTAGTGTACTATTTGGCAATTCCATGCAGTTTTCTTTTCTCCGACACGTTCTGTTCAGGTTGGAGCCGTATCTAGGCTTTGCCTCATGTTTTCTACTGAACCACACACATATACAGACATAAATTATCAATTCACATTCAATTTTCATTAAAAAGATATCAAATATGTCAAGCTTACCACAATTCATGGAAATAATAAACAAATACGTTGACTGGCGATGAATATGGCACAAAATCCGATCTGCCGCCGTCCCAGGCTTTTATTTAGAAAAATATGAGCTGGTTCTCAACGCACTGTTTCTTAGTAAGTTTATTTTAAAATGTGGCACTGAACTGACGCTCCTAATTGACTATATTGGCGGGTCTAACCAATCGGGCCATGTTTACACAGCTTTTCAAAAAAAAGTACCCCTACTACCGTTTCCCCTAACAACAAAAAATTAGTATTTGTAGTCCGACTAATCGTGTTTAGCCTTACATATCATTCCCGCCAATCAAATTGGATTTAACATGGTGACCTATTTCCCGTAAAATGGTGGTTTCAAAACATGCCACTGTGCGATTATTATTTGGTGTTGTCTGACACCCTCACTATTTTCTTTTGGCTATAATTTGTTAATTCCTAGACTATTTGCGTAACACTTAACATATTCTTTGTCAGCAAGTCCTAAGGAACCCAAATATATAAGTTTTAAGGGAGCTAAGTGGCGGCGTTCAAAATATGTATTTTCTTCTAGGATAGTCGTGCTGTTACCACCTCCTCACTTCCAAACTTTATGGTGTCTGCTGTACTGTCAGACTAATGTCAGGAGTTTAGACATAAAACAGTAGAATGTCATGTTTCCTAATAAGCATTTTACAGGTTTTTAAACCTAACTCTCGTATGGGTAGTGTTTTTTTTTTCACTGTCGATTTAAAAAAAAGCTAGTGCTTCATGCCTTTCGCGTTGGGGGTGGCATTAATTGTATATCGCGAGACGCGTGTTAGTGTTGCCGGCGTTCCTGCTTTCAGCCCTCCCTCTCTCTATCCTAATTCCATCTGTCTTTTCATTACGCAGTGTATAAAATGAAATTAATGGAATATTAATCTAGGTCATTACGCAGCTTGCGTCTCTCAAGGTTTTCTTAGAAATGCAGTACACGTTTTATTGTTTTGTGGAAAAGCGTGTATGCTGCTATAGGCTTTACTATCAACGTGGAAACGTTACAATTTTCAGACGAAGTAGAAAAAAGGAGGATTTTTGTACGCCATTGTGACAGCACTGTGCTTTTACCATTTCTCTTTCCTTTTATCGAATTTATGTGTTAGGCTTTACATTTTACTTTTTAATTTATATATGTGTATTTAGAATGTTTCATGACAAATTCTCTTCTCTTAAAACAGACGTTATGTGTCAGTCTATAATTCTATATACACATAGAGAAATTTATTATTATTTCTGGGGCTTACGGTGATTCTCATCACACGGATGGCGGCTTAAAAAATCCGCTCCCAGATTTATTTTTCCAGATATATACTCTATGCTAAACTCAAATGGCTGCATCAGTAATGACCATCTGAGTAACCTAGAATTTTCATGCCTAGCCTGCGCTAGAAACAAGGGTTTGTGATTCGTTTGCAACTTAAATGCCTTCCCATACAGATAAATGTTGAATTTCTTTATCGCCCATATTACTGCAAGACATTCTTTTTCGCTAGTTGAGTAGTTGGTTTCAGCTTTATTCAACTTTCTGCTAGCATATGCCACTGGGCTTAATTCCCCATCCAATGCATCTGATTTCTGTAACAGGGTCGCCCCTAACCCTATATTACTGGCATCCGTCCTTACAATGAATTCTTGACTTAAGTCAGGTAATTTCAAAATAGGTTTGCTTGTGAGCTTTTCCTTCAATTCCTGGTAAGCCAATTCACATTGTGATGTCCAGGTAATTCGATCTGGATGTCCTTTGCGTGTCAAATCAGTTAACGGTGCACATATGGAATTAACGTTTTTGATATACTTTTGGTAGAAACCACATAATGAGACAAAGGATCTCACGTCTTTCTTGGTTTGTGGTCTCGGGGCTTTCTTTAGTTTCTCTAAATTCTTGGGGTCAGGGGTCATGTTTCCCTGATGGACTGTGTGTCCCAAGAATTCTAATTCTTTACATCCAACGCAACATTTGGTTGGTCGGGCTGTTAAATTCGCTTCTCTAAGTCGATTAAACAGCATGTTCAGAGAGTCAATGTGTTCCTCAAATGTTTCTGTTGCTATAAGGATATCATCCATGAAATTTGTGATGCATGGATTATTCAGAGGGTCCAATAATTTTCTCATCATTCTAGAGAAGACACTAGGCGCATTCTTCAATCCAAATGGCAATCTGTTAAACTCATAGTGTCCCTCTGAGGTACTAAAAGCTAGGTACGGTCTAACCTCAGGCTTTACTGGAATCTGATAGTATCCTTTACTCAGATCCACTTTTGAGAAATATTTAGCTTTATTTAGCCTGGCAAACAACTGATTTGTATCCGGCAATGGATCCACCTGTCCTTCTGTAATAGCATTCAGTCTCCTGTAATCTATACAGAGTCTATGTTCTCCAGAGGGTTTCCTTAAGAGCACCACACTGGAACTATATGAAGATTCACTGTGTGAAATTATTCCCTCCTTCAACAAATAGTCTATCTCTTCCTTCAAAGCTTTCTCCTTAGCAAAAGGAATCGAATAGGGTTTCATACAGACAGGTGTGGGGTCTATCAGTTTCATATCATATTCCAATAAGTTTGTATGCCCCGGTCGGTCTGTTAACACCTCTGTATGATTATCTAGAACCTGTTGCACCTCTCTTTCTGATTTTTCGTTAAATGTGTACTGATTTTCACCTGTGCCGCTGTCTCACAGGGGTGTAATGGATATTCAAATGATGAAAGTGGTTCCTTTTTCATCTCCATGGCAATGGACAAGGTCAACAAGTGTGTCTCTTCCTGATTTTCTCTTTCCAAATATTTCTTCAGGAGATTCACATGATAGATTTTTTCTTTCCCCTTCTTATCTATCTTATAATTGGTTCTAGACACCTTCTCTAGAACTGTATATGGACCTTGCCATCCAATTTGTAACTTATTCTGACTACCGGGTAGAAGAAGCAGTACCTTCTCTCCCACAGCCAAATCTCTGTCTTTAGCTTTCCTGTTAAAATAGGCAGCATGTTTCTTCCTGGCTTGTTTCAAATTTTCATTGGCAAGTTTCCAGCCAGTTTTTAAACGAGTGGTCAGCTCATTCACATATTGGTATGAGGATGTAATATTTTCCTCTGCCTTTTCATCAGTCCACGTTCTTAACAGCGCTTCATATGGACCTTTAATTTTGTGGACCTATTTGTCCATGCACCGGTATGGTCTCTTCCACTCGAAGCTCTATAGTGATGATTTTTCTTCCCAGAATTATCATTCACAAAACGACCGCTACCAATTCTTTTCTTGGGGCTTTCTCCCCACTTAAAATTCTTGATGAGAGCTTTCCTCTCTACATCCTCTTCCTCCAGTTTGTTTAAGTCCGATTGAGGGATTTTCGGCTTATCCTGGGGTAAGACATCTTTTTGCACTCTCCGCATAGTGGCCATTGTAAAACAGTTAAGTGAAGCTTGTCCGTGAAAAGGGGCTTCCCATTCCATTTGGTCCACTTTATCAAACTTATTTTTCTTTGTATTGTCAGGCCTAAGTTTGCCCCGTGGCGTGTCCAGGTCCTGATCAATGTTCCTACTTGTGGGTGTTCCCTCATGTGCTATGCTACACCTTTCAACAAAATTCTCAATGTCCCACCTTGCCTTGGGCCAATAATAATTGTGAGCCACCTTTTGGATGATGGTACCTATTTTCTCATGGTCCCCATCTTGTTTCACATGTAGGCTCCTTATTAAGTCTGCCCTATATGCCTTTGGAAGAACCAACTGTCCGTGACCATTGGATCTAGTTCCGGCCTTCCTGTAAATCAACTTGTTTTTCATGTAAAAATCTCCCTTGCCTGGAGTTGTATGACAAGTTGACAATTTCCTGAAACAAGGCTTGAGGGTCTTATTCCCAGCCTGTGCCTTCCTCATCTCATCTGGAGTGGTATCTATCAGAATATCCTCCTCCTTTCTTGAGGTCGACCTGACCTGAAGGGTGGCCATATACACAGGTTTCCTTCTACAATGGTCAGTGTCATGATTGTCCATCTGACAATTTTTACACCACCTCCTTCCTTGGTTTAAAGATTTTCTTTCATCATATTTCCTTTCATCGAATTGTGGGGTTTTATTTTTATTGTCATACCGTGGCCTATCAAACTGGTGCTTACCTTTGTTATGATCTCTAGGATCAAATTTATTAAAGTTCTGTGGTGCCCTAAAATTATCTACCTGTTTCTTTTTATTACCTGATACCTCTGCCTGAGCCGCTTGATACCTTTCTGCAACATTTAGTAACTCACCCAGTCTCTCTGCACCTTGTTCCATGAGAAACTTTCTCAGGTCTGGAGCCATGGACTCTCTTAGTTGTTCTATAAGGACCATTTCCTTAAGATCTTGGGTTTTCCCCAGAGAAGTCCATTTCTCCAAGTATGTCTCTAACCGTGCAGAGAACTGGTGATAGGTTTCACCTGACAGTAGTTTAGACTTCCTAAACTTCCCTTTCTGCAGCTGATCTTTTTTCTTCTGCTTCCCTTTCAGCCTTTTTCTCTTCCAACTCGAGCCTCTTTATTTCCGCCTCACGATCCGCCTCCAATGCTTTAGCCTCTTTGTCAGGCTCAATCTGCAACCTCTTAGCCTCAGCCTCAATCTGCAGCCTCTTAATTTCTTTTTCAGCCTCTAACTTTCTTTCAGCATCAAATCTTTCTTCACGTTCAATATATTTGTCACATTCAGCAGTGACATAAGCAATCATAATTTGCCCGTCCATTCCTAACTCTTTAGCAGTCTGCACAGCAGCAGATCGAAATTTGGCCAGGTCTGCCATTTTCTACCAGGCAAATGTAAACAATATCTAACTAAACAACTCAATCTCTAACTAAATATCCAAGGACAACCACAGGCACTGAGAGCTCAACCTTATTTATTTTCACCCAAGGATACCTTTTAACTTTTTATTATTCCCAATATATATAATAGGAGAAAGTTCAATATCCCGGGAGCGAGACCCCAATATATGTGGTAAAGTGGGATGATATTAATATTTATAGGGGACTTAGTGTACTGACTGAGATCAGCTGTGAAGGTATCTGTATCTAATAAGTGTGGTGTATTACAGATGACCTTAGTTGCTACTACATTTATACCTCAGTCAGAATTATTCTGGAATATTGTGATGACTACGTTGAATGTCTAGGGTTATGAAAATGATGAAGTGTAAGTCACAACAACAACAGACAGATAAACAATTTAATTTATTCCACAACACTTTACAACACTGTGACACTCACACACATATAACACTCTATAAGACTATCTTAAATGAGTCAAGTGTAAAGTTTCAAATATATATGTAATAATTACTTTCAACAATAGATATCCTGATTCAACTACACAGTGAACCAGGAATCACAATCAAATGTAATCACAATTTATAAATATGATCTTTGTATTGACATAATTTATTAGTATTATCCTATGTGTGTAAAGTTTGAAGTAGTACTATGAGGTAATACTGGTTTTGTTTTTCAAGCTAGATTGTTGTTTGTCATCATGACTTCAAGTGTTTGATTATCGTGGAAATAGTATTGGGAAAAGTTCACAGTTCCTGTCATTTGAAACAATTTATTGTCCCTCTGTGTTTAATATAATGTCAATTTTAGAGGGGGGGGGGGCACATAATGTTGAGCTGCTCTGGCCACAGAAGCTTATCTTTCGTGATGGCGGCAGGAAAAGACTCCTCTGCTCGATTGCTTCACTGTGTTCTGGAGACACCTCACTGGTCGCTATCTGGACCAAGGAGTATGCTGTCAGCCTCTGGATTCAGCAAAACTCAGACCAGGTGCTGCTTCAATAACTTAGGACCACGGTCCTTGAAACAAGAAGGTCGTACCTCCTATTTCAGAACTAATTTATAATCTATTTCCACACTGAACACAATACATAACAAACACTGAGTTCAGAGCGGTAGGCCAACTGCTAGCTTCATCTGAAACAATTTACACCAGTATACTCCTCCCTAATGGTTACTACGCCTCTGCAATTCCAGCATTAGTTCCTTCTAGTCAATAAGATAGGTGTTAGTGTACTATTTGGCAATTCCATGCAGTTTTCTTTTCTCCGACACGTTCTGTTCAGGTTGGAGCCGTATCTAGGCTTTGCCTCATGTTTTCTACTGAACCACACACATATACAGACATAAATTATCAATTCACATTCAATTTTCATTAAAAAGATATCAAATATGTCAAGCTTACCACAATTCATGGAAATAATAAACAAATACGTTGACTGGCGATGAATATGGCACAAAATCCGATCTGCCGCCGTCCCAGGCTTTTATTTAGAAAAATATGAGCTGGTTCTCAACGCACTGTTTCTTAGTAAGTTTATTTTAAAATGTGGCACTGAACTGACGCTCCTAATTGACTATATTGGCGGGTCTAACCAATCGGGCCATGTTTACACAGCTTTTCAAAAAAAAGTACCCCTACTACCGTTTCCCCTAACAACAAAAAATTAGTATTTGTAGTCCGACTAATCGTGTTTAGCCTTACATATCATTCCCGCCAATCAAATTGGATTTAACATGGTGACCTATTTCCCGTAAAATGGTGGTTTCAAAACATGCCACTGCGATTATTATTTGGTGTTGTCTGACACCCTCACTATTTTCTTTTGGCTATAATTTGTTAATTCCTAGACTATTTGCGTAACACTTAACATATTCTTTGTCAGCAAGTCCTAAGGAAGTTAAATATATAAGTTTTAAGGGAGCTAAGTGGCGGCGTTCAAAATATGTATTTTCTTCTAGGATAGTCGTGCTGTTACCACCTCCTCACTTCCAAACTTTATGGTGTCTGCTGTACTGTCAGACTAATGTCAGGAGTTTAGACATAAAACAGTAGAATGTCATGTTTCCTAATAAGCATTTTACAGGTTTTTAAACCTAACTCTCGTATGGGTAGTGTTTTTTTTTCACTGTCGATTTGAAAAAAAAAGCTAGTGCTTCATGCCTTTCGCGTTTGGGGTGGCATTAATTGTATATCGCGAGACGCGTGTTAGTGTTGCCGGCGTTCCTGCTTTCAGCCCTCCCTCTCTCTATCCTAATTCCATCTGTCTTTTCATTACGCAGTGTATAAAATGAAATTAATGGAATATTAATCTAGGTCATTATGCAGCTTTCGTATCTCAAGGTTTTCTTAGAAATGCAGTATACGTTTTATTGTTTTGTGGAAAAGCGTGTATGCTGCTATAGGCTTTACTATCAACGTGGAAACGTTACAATTTTCAGACGAAGTAGAAAAAAGGAGGATTTTTGTACGCCATTGTGACAGCACTGTGCTTTTACCATTTCTCTTTCCTTTTATCGAAT
The DNA here is from genome assembly GCA_024509875.1 of Oreohelix idahoensis. NCBI lineage: Eukaryota > Metazoa > Mollusca > Gastropoda > Stylommatophora > Oreohelicidae > Oreohelix > Oreohelix idahoensis. The sequence continues at coordinate 105,600 of JAMPIV010004742.1, forward strand.
TTATGTGTTAGGCTTTACATTTTACTTTTTAATTTATATATGTGTATTTAGAATGTTTCACGACAGATGTACAATCACACACACATCTTGGCAGCAATATAGACAAAGTTGGAGTGACAGACAGTGGTATCAATACAAGGATACAGATGGCTAGCGAAGGTTTTACTGCACTGGGAAATGTATGGAAATCAAACGAAATGAAGCTCAATATAAAAATTAGAATCCTGAACTCAAATGTCAAGTCAGTCTTATGTAACGGCTCTAAAACATGGACACAGCAATAACAACCAAGAACTTACAGACTTCCATCAATGGATGCTTGGGTAGAATAGAAGGATTGAAATGGTATGATAAGGTCACCGATCTGGAATTGATAACAAAAACCAGAAAATTGTCAGTGGAACAAAAGATGAGAAGAAGACACTGGAGATGGATAGGGCACACGATGATAGCATCACCAGGCAGCCCTTATTCTGGAATCCCCAAGGTAAGAGTTACAGAGGTAGATAAAAAAGACAGATGGAGAAGAGAAATGGAAGTAATGTGCTGAGGAGGACATGGAAAAAAACCTTGCGCTGATAGTACGTGGAAAAACCTTGCGCTGATAGTACGTGGAAAAACCTTGCGCTGATAGTACATGGAAAAACCTTGCGCTGATAGTACGTGGAAAAACCTTGCGCTGATAGGACGTGGAAAAACCTTGCGCTGATAGGACGTGGAAAAACCTTGCGCTGATAGGACGTGGAAAAACCTTGCGCTGATAGGACGTGGAAAAACGTTGCGCTGATAGTACATGGAAAAACCTTGCGCTGATAGGACGTGGAAAAACCTTGCGCTGATAGGACGTGGAAAAACCTTGCGCTGATAGTACGTGGAAAAACCTTGCGTTGATAGTACGTGGAAAAACCTTGCGCTGAAAGGACGTGGAAAAACCTTGCGCTGATAGTACGTGGAAAAACCTTGCGCTGATAGGACGTGGAAAAACCTTGCGCTGATAGGACGTGGAAAAACCTTGCGCTGATAGTACGTAGCAGAAAGACTTGGCATACCATCAGTTGAAGACATTTGCTCCTTGGTCAGCTAAAGTGTAATGAATCAATTAATTAATTGTGCTCTGGTATCACCAAAGGACCACTACCAATAGTTGAAAGGTGCGTGCTTCGCATTTTATGATTTCATAACATTCTAAGGTCTGGTGTGCAGAATCATTCTTGATCTGGACATCTCATTAAGTAAACATTACAGGGGACGGACGTTAATTGGTTTCGTCATCTCGTGAGAATGAAACCCAATAAATTACCATTAACGCGCCTACAATAGAAGATCTGGTTTAAGGGTACGGGTAAGACCAAGAAGCAGATGGTTATAAAACATCACAGAAATCCTACAAAAACATGAGTTCACAACATCCAATGCTACATGATTGTCTTAAGTAAGCAAACTTCACTACCCTGCAACGCTTCACAGGAACAATCAACCGAAAAAGTAAAGTAAGTTAATGGAGCTCTAAGTATTATTAAAATGTTGCAGAAGTTTGTTCATATTAGTCAGCATACTGTAGAAAAATGAAGTGTGTTTACTTTACTACAGACCTCGACCAAAGCGAACATGCATTGTGGACGGTAAGAAGCTTCGAATCTCAGAGTATAAGGCGCTCGTGAAAAACAGACGCGCAGTTTGTATGGTTCTTGGTTTGATTCCCAGTAAGCCTATCACTTATATATATCTTTTCTGTTGTCTGGTGATCTCTTTCTTTCTGTCCAATGAACTGCCTGCTTATTACCTATATTTATTTACTGCTCACAGGCCTCTCAGGTTTCCTTCAATTATTTACGTGTTCTTGTCAGATCGATTCAGTCCTTCCTTGCTGCAACCATCACCTCTTTTTATATTTAAATTCTGTCTTTCTAATAGTCATTTTTGCTGTTCTCCATGTTGTGGGTCCATACAATAGGAAAGGCTAGACATCTGAGTAAGTTTCTCATTTTTTTGTGCAGGACGCTATTTCATTTATTCCCAAATCATACATTTGTTCTCATGTGGTCAAATCTGAAAGGAAGACATTCATATAAGATGTTCAAGGCTCCAACAAGAAAATGTCAGATATCTAAGGAATTGAAAATTCCCAGTAACAAGAAACTTCTCAGACTACACCTAGGAGAGAAGGTTATTTCAGAATGTAGAACCTTAATGTGCTGAATGTGTTGAATACAATAACATAGAGCATTTCTTCTTATAATGTAAGAGGTATGAACCAATGAGAATACCAATATTAGATTATTACTTATAAATATAGAAGAAGTGTTGAGAATAGACAGACCTAGGGAACTGCATAATATAGTCAAACAATATTTAACACGAACAAAAGTTAATATATAGTAATTGGGAAGGTGAAGGTCTAGTGATGCTTTTGTGGGAAATATAACTTATCACAAATGAAAAAAAAAAAAAATTAAACTAAACTCACTAGGCCTTTACACCCCTCCCTCTGTTTATTATTTTTGTTTGGTGTGTTTTTTTTGCCTTTTTTTGTGTTTGATTTTGTTTTATCTGTCTTTTTGTTTTGATTGTTTGTTTTGACATGCACGCAAATTTGGTAATTTTGATTTGCCTTGTTTACAATGATTGGACAGGAGATGTGACGCCACTTTCACGTATCGGCAATTATTCATATTATTTGGAATTGAAGACAATATATATTCTAGTTATAACCCATCACCGAATACCATCACCAACCAAGATCTGCTTACTCGGAGCAAGCAAGAGGACATGCACACCATCATAGCTGGCAGACGCTGGAGCTGGGTTGGCCATGTCCTCAGAAGAGACCCCGATGCCATCACAAGAACAGCTTTGCTATGGACCCCTGAAGGAAAACGAAAGAGAGGCCGTCCAAAAACAACTTGGCGGAGGACTGTGGAGGCTGAGATGCAAAGAATGAACCAGAGTTGGGGCACTGTACGAAGGATGGCCGCCGACCGAGCAAAGTGGAATCAATTTGTTGTTGCCCTACAAGACGCCACTAGGCGTAATGGCCACTGACTGCTTTGACGGTCGGCGGCTAAGGATCAAAGAAGAAGAAGATAACCCATCAGATGTTGAACGGGATATTTCTCATCATCAAATTTATATTTTTTTAAAGTGGCAATATCAGAATAAATAAAAACAATCTTAGGTATGCAGATGGTAGCATATTTCCGGCTGAAAATCACAAATAATGAAGCAATGTGGAACCAGTATAAATATATAGTTAGTGAATTAAATACAAAGACACAAGACAAGTGGAAAATACTCAACATAAAGCATAAGAGAACATAGAAATACTAAAAAAAGTGACACTTTTTTTTATAACATCTTAGACACAAAATATTTGCGGCTGTTTTTAGCATATGGTTTCTACTAGATAGAATAGTTGGCCACATTCCCAACTCTTTTTTTAGTCACCTTTTCTGGTCCTGGTGACACAAGAATCAGAATCCTCAACTCAGATGTCAAGTTAGTCCTCTTCTGTAGCTGCGAAACATGGAGAACAACAAAAACAACAAGAAGGAAGTTTAAATGCTCATAATTATGGGATAGCATAGAACAGAAGGCTTAAAATTGTACAACAAGATCACCAATGTATAACTGATGACAAGAACCAGACAAGTGTCAGTGGAACAAGAGATGACAAGAACCAGACAAGTGTCAGTGGACCAAGAGATGACAAGAACCAGACAAGTGTCAGTGGAACAAGAGATGACAAGAACCAGACAAGTGTCAGTGGAACAAGAGATGACAAGAACCAGACAAGTGTTAGTGGAACAAGAGATGACAAGAACAAGACAAGTGTCAGTGGAACAAGAGATGACAAGAACCAGACAAGTATCAGTGGAACAAGAGATGACAAGAACCAGACAAGTGTCAGTGGAACAAGAGATGACAAGAACCAGACAAGTGTCAGTGGAAAAAGAGATGACAATAACCAGACAAGTGATGGTGGAACAAGAGATGAGAAGTAGATCTGGCGACAGATATTACCCACACTAACTAAACCATTTTATAGCATTACAAGGCAGTCGCTGTTCCACAATACCCAGTGTCAGAGAAGGAAGAAAATCAGAACATAACCGAGAAGATAACTGGAGATTGAAATGAAAAATGCGGAAAGACCTTGAACAAATGGAACAAGATTTGGTACGAATGCGTTGAAAACCTATACTCCTTGGGCACCAAATTCACGTTACCATTTCTATCCTGTGCCATCCATTCAAAGTCGTTCCTTGTATTCTTTATCCCTGTCACCTCTGTTTCAAATTCCTTTCTCTATGTGTTCATCAGTCTATTTCTCTCACTTCAGAATAAGAACTGCCTTGTCATGCTATCATCCGGTTTTTTTTTTTTTTTTTTTCTTTCAGGATGTCGCACATCCAACGCCAGCCACAATCTTACCCTTCCTTCGTTTCTACAATGTCTGGTGATCTTGTCATCAGTTCCCACATTGGTGATCTTGTCATCAGTTCCACATTGGTGATCTTGTCATCAGTTTCACATTGGTGATCTTGTCATCAGTTCCACATTAGTGATCTTGTCATCAGTTCCACATTGGTGATCTTGTCATCAGTTCCCACATTGGTGATCTTGTCATCAGTTCCACATTAGTGATCTTGTCATCAGTTCCACATTGGTGATCTTGTCATCAGTTCCACATTGGTGATCTTGTCATCAGTTCCACATTGGTGATCTTGTCATCAGTTCCACATTGGTGATCTTGTCATCAGTTCCACATTGGTGATCTTGTCATCAGTTCCACATTGGTGATCTTGTCATCAGTTCCACATTGGTGATCTTGTCATCAGTTCCACATTGGTGATCTTGTCATCAGTTCCACATTGGTGATCTTGTCATCAGTTCCACATTGGTGATCTTGTCATCAGTTCCACATTGGTGATTTTGTCATCGGTTCCACATTGGTGATCTTGTCACCAGTTGGACATTGGTGATCTTGTCATCAGTTCCACATTTGTGATTTCTCATCAGTTCCACATTGGTGATCTAGTCATCAGTTTTACATTGGTGATTTGTCATCAGTTCCACATTGATGATCTTGTCATCAGTTCCACATTGATGATCTTGTCATCAGTTCCACATTGGTAACTCAGTATTTCAGCTCAGCATCTTTAGTCACTATCTTGACTCAGTATCTCAATTCAGTATCTTAGTATCATAACTCAGCATCATAACACATTATTTTAACGCAGCATCATTAAGTATAATAATTGAATATCGTAACCCAATATCATAACTGAGTATTATATGTCAATATCATAACTCAACTCCTTGACTCAGTATCTGAACTTAACATGAAAACTCAGCATCACTAAGTATCATAACTCAATAATACCATAAATATTTTACAACTCAATATCGTACCTCCATATAAATAATGCCTCTTGTATATGAGGGCTTACGTTGAACAGAAGAATTGAAATGGTGCGAAAAGGTCACCAATTGTGGAACTGATGACAAGAACCAGACAAGTGCCAGTGGAGCAAGAAATGAGAAGAAGACAATGGCGATGGATAGGACACACACTGAAGAAACCTACTGATAGAATTACCAAACAGTCTTTAGTCTAGGAGCCCCAACGTAAGAAAAGTTGAGGTAGACGTAAAAATATATGAAGAATAAAACTAGACACGAATGAAAATGATCCGTAAAACATAGAAAGACCTGGCCCGTGACAGGAAGACTTGGCACGTGACAGGAAGACCTGGCACGTGACAGTAAGACTTGGAATACGTCTGGTGAAAGCCCATGCTGCACTGGGAGCTGAAGTGTATTGATTGATATTTTATTATTCTTTAAACTCATTTTTGTTTCTTTTGTTTGTTGCAGATGAAGACGAGGATGATGAGTCTGTTCCGTCCAAATATGAGACGTCTTACATGCAAGGAGATTCCGGTTCTCCTGTCCTTAGCCTTAGAATAGCAACTGACACTTTCTATCCACCTCATGGTAGCATACGTCCTACTCAGAAGTCTCTCTCCCCTGCTAACTTACATGAGGATGACAATAACAACGTCAGTAACAATGACGACCATCAAGATGATGGCATCGGCAGCATCAACAAAAACAACAACAGCAATAACAGCATGACACAGAGACAACATTTTCCGTATGAGGACAATAGACTTTCCACGACACATTTTCCGTTGAACCACACTTTGCATCAAACAAATCCACAGAGACTACAGCTACTTCTTCCTTTTGCTGTGGCTTCTTCTTCTCCAGGTGGGAAATCGGAGAAGGGAATAAACTTCCAACAGCTGAGCGCTGTTGCTCCTAAAATGACGTCATCTCAAGATGTAATTAGCCAACACAACACGAAAGATTGCGTTCTAAGTACGGGAGAGCCAGAAGGCGTAACTGACTTAACAACTCGTGGGAGCAACCTGCAGCCAGTTTTTCCACACGTTTCACAGATGTCTGAAATTGAAGGAGTTACCTTGTAATTGTTATAATGTGTGTTAGTCGTGTTGTGTTCGTTATTAATTAGTCTTAATGCTTGATGATCACACATACTTTGTCCAGATCATATTGAATGTAGCTATCTTGATTGATTTATTGATTACCCTTCGGCTGCTCAATGAGCAGAAATTTTCAATAAATGTATACAAAATCATCCTGTGCCGTGCCATGTTATTTCCATATCAATATCATTACTTTTATTTCTGTCTCCAGTTTCCAACAGCGTGTATTTGTCTTCGGTCACGCTTAATCGTTCACACCCCGGGGTGTCCAGGATAAAGACTGCCTTGTAATGTTATCATCGAGTTTACTTAGTTGTGTGTCCTAACCATCGCCTATGTCTGTTTCTCATGTCTTGTCCTTGTTTGGTTCTTGTCATCAGTTCCACATTGGCGATCTTGTCGTAGCTACTTGTGTATTTTTTAGTCACTTCTTTATATATATATATATATATATATATATATATATATATATATATATATATATATATATATATATATATATATATATATGAGCGTCCGATTGACAATGGTTAGAGCGCTGGTCTCTCGCGGCAAAGGTGCCCGGTTTGAATCACGGTACCGACACGTTCAAGTCTACCCAGCTGTAAATGTGTACCTGACTTTGAGTTAGAGAAAGGAACTGGTCAACCAACCTCTCGATGCTGGACCTAGTATGGTTTAGTCTGTAACACTTCACGCCCTAACGACAGTATATACTATGGGACTGCCTTTACCTTTATGTATGTAGTGGTGTTGATGGTATTGTATGATGTTGATATTACTAAATGTAATTGTATGAGGCCAGCTGTGAAGGCTCCTGAGATAAAATGTAGTTGAGAATTGTCAGAAGGCCTTTCTTGCTACCACTACGACCTCACACTTAATTTTTTTTAATGAATGTGGCTACGTAAAGTGTCTAGGGTTATGATATGTAGTGTGGTGTAATAGGTGATAGATATACCCACAGATATTTAACAAGACTAATAATATTAATAAATGTTAAAATACACTGAACTAACTCACGTGTGTAAATTTTTTGATAAAATTATATTACATTTATTTTGTTCTGGATCAATTTTTTAGGTTGACCAGAACTTAAAAGGATTTAGAGATTATGAAAGAAATGCATGGAATATTATATCATAAATGCAATAGTGTACATATATATGTACTATACTAGTTAGTTTTATTAAAATGTTCTAGTAGTCATCTACTTGGGAGGATAGTTACTGTTTGTGCTGTTGGGGTGGCCTCATCACACCTGTCTATATTGACTACCCAGTGTCCAGAAAATGGTGGGAATTTTTATGGGGTATTAGTAACTACACAGCTTTGGTGAATGTCCAGCAGACCAGAGGCTCACTCATCTTATATTTGTAGCTCTGGTGCTGAAAACTGATGGTCCCACCTCTCCGTGCTGGCGGGCAATAATGGTGGTCTCTGTCACAAGTACTGCACAGATACACTCGAGTAAAGTCACCAACTGAATAGTCACTGCTTTGTTGACAACAGAAACTCGCAGCTCTGCAATCAAAGTATGGGCCATGTGTCAAAATCTATTCTCTACCCACGTCTGGACACAACACTGACACAACAACCACATCATACAGACAGGTCAGATCTCTCTGACCAAACAGCACATTTACCATGGTGGTTTTACATCAGATAGATCCTCCCAGACTATAGATTCTGAAAAATATTTATTAGTTGTCTGCCCTAAAAGAGGATAGGTAATATGTTTCATTATTCTCAACACTTGATCTGTCTTGCATAATCCTTGCTGGAGTTTATGTACATTGTTGGTCCCTAGACCCTGACTAGGGCGGGGGGTCTAGAGCAAATCCCTACTTGTTTGTAAGGCTAGATTTCGATATGGCAGTATCAAATCACTCGAACATGAAACAATATTCAAAATATACAAAGAAATAATTTCAATCTTACCAGATTATGAATAAATAACACAGAATTGCTAGCAAAACTCAGCTGAGCTGCTGGCTATAGTATGGCGTCCCTAAATTTATTACACTTTCTTTCATATGGAAATCACCACACTTTAAAATCTGTGTCTATCACTGAACAACTATTGAAGAATGGCCCCACTTTCGCGTCTGAGCGCTAATGATATGATTGTCTGTGGCCAATCACTGCCTAGGTTTATTTTAATTTCAAATTTCCTACCATAAAGTCATTTCAGTCATGCTTCAGTCAAGTATGGATGGTTATCTGTTAGTCTGTCCGTCTCTACTTGTGTTTCTACAAAATGTACTAGATTTTTGAACCAACCTTTCTCTCCCCTCCAAAATTTTGTCGTTAAAAGTTATATTTAGACACAGCTACCACCCAAAAACCCTCTCCTCCATACTAAGTAAATTTGAACACCTGCGTTTCGAGGTCGTGTTTTTTTTGTGCAATTAGCGACACTTTTAGATTCAATACAGTCTGTCTATGATGTGAACAACACTGTCTTTTGTCATTATCTTCAATATTATCTATCCGTCTGTAAAATTAAGACCATATTAGTTCACTGCTCAGAATAGGCCATCCGGCCAGCTAATTTTTATATTCCTAACATTAATATTAAGAAAAAAGTACTTTTTAAATTTTGTAATATTCCAAACATCTGCGTTTTAGCCGCTGAATTCAAATCAAGGGCTTGGTATTGCAAAAGCGTCCAATAAATGACTGTGGCGTATTATATCTAAGGTCCCTTCTGTCGAGTTGCTTACTTTTTATGTCAACTTGGGAAACGTGGTTTTTTTTTTTTCCCCCCCCCCCCCCCCCCCAATTGCGTCTCCTTAGCCTTTCTAGTCTCACGCAATCTTTCCAGTCATATTTTTTTTCCTTTTTGATCCGCCGTTCCCCTCCTGTTTAGCAAGTCAATTATTATGGAGGATGATGACCCGCGGTCTAGGCGATCATGTACTATTCGCAGCCTACGCATTATGTTTTTTATCCTTAAATGTTATCTTTGGAGATATTTTACCGTTGTATCTCTGTCAATTTCACTACACATCTCCCCACTTGAAAACATGCCTATGGCAAGTTCCAAAACCAGCGATACACATAGGTAAAAATTACTCCTCACGTCTGCCACTACTCTAATTTTGATCACAGGGGTGCCGACTGAGGAAATCTGCACCGACATTCAATTTGCCTGGGATATATTGGATACTGAACTGATAAGGTTGAAGCAATAAAGACCACCTCAGCAATCTTGCGTTTTCATGCTTAGCCTGAGACAAGAACACGAGAGGCTGATGGTCCGTCTCCACCACAAATGTCCTACCATACAGATAGATTTGAAACTTCTTTATTGCCCAGATTAACGCTAAACATTCTTTTTCGCTTGTGGAGTATCCTTGTTCCGCCTTATTCAATTTGCGGCTTGCATAAGCGACTGGTTTCAGTTCCCCATCAGGTGAAGATGATCTTTGCAACAAAGCCCCTCCGAGTCCTACATTACTTGCATCGGTTCTTAAGACAAAGTCCTGTGTCAAATCAGGCAGTTTGAGAATAGGCTTGCTAGTGAGTTTTTCCTTTAACTCTTGGAACGCTAGTTCACATTGTGCAGTCCAAATAATTTTATCTGGAAGTCCCTTGCGAGTCAGATCAGTCAGAGGAGCACAAATAGCGTTAAAATTCTTGATGTATTTCTGATAAAATCCGCATAACGACACGAATGATCGCACGTCCTTTTTTGTTTGCGGCCTAGGTGCTCTCTGCAGTTTTTCCAAATTCTTAGGATCAGGGGTCATATTACCCTGATATACAGTGTGCCCCAAGAATTCCAACTCTTTGCATCCAATACAACATTTTGTTGGCCTAGCAGTTAAATTCGCCTCCCGAAGTCTATCAAACAACATCTCCAGAGCTTCAATGTGTTCTTCAAATGTCTCTGTGGCGACGAGAATATCATCCATGAAATTCGTGATACATGGGTTATTCAGGGGATCCAACAATTTTCGCATCATCCTTGAAAACACACTCGGAGCATTTTTCAGTCCGAATGGTAGCATATTGAATTCATAATGTCCATCCGAAGGGCTAAAAGCCAAATAAGGTCTCACTTCAGGCTTCACTGGGATCTGGTAATAGCCTTTACTAAGATCCACTTTTGAAAAGTATTTTGCCTTGTTCAGTCTGGCAAATAACTGTTTTGTGTCTGGTAATGGATCCACTTGTCCTTCTGTGACAGCATTCAGTTTCCTGTAATCTATGCACAGTCTGTGTTCCCCAGACGGTTTTCTCAACAAAACGACACTAGAACTAAAAGATGATTCACTGTGCGAAATAATCCCCTCCTTCAACAAATACTCTATTTCTTCCTTCAATGCCTTCTCCTTCGCGAACGGAATAGAATAGGCTCTCATACAGATTGGGTTTGAGTCTACCAGTTTCATGTCATACTGTAGCAAATTTGTATGGCCTGGTTTATCTGTTAATACATCTGTATGTTCCTCCAGAACTTGTTGAACTCTCTCCCTCTGGTTTTTAGTCAGGTGCTTACTGACTTTTACCTGTGCTGCTGTTTCACAAGGATGTAATGGGTATTCATGTGAGGTGAGTGGTTCCTTTTGCATCTGGGTTGCAATAGCTAAGGTCAATAAGGGGGTGCTTTCCTGGAGTGGTCTGTCCAGATACTTCTTTAACAGGTTTACATGATAAACTTTTTCCTTCCCCTTTTTGTCAATTTTATAGTTTGTTCTAGACACCTTCTCTAGAACCGTATATGGACCTTGCCAACCAATTTGTAATTTATTCTGGCTTCCGGGTAGTAGAAGCAGCACCTTCTCTCCGACTGCCAGTTCCCTGTCCTTTGCCTTCCTATTAAAATATGCTGCATGTTTCTTCCTGGCTTGTTTCAAATTATCATTTGCCAGTTTCCATCCAGCTTTCAAACGATTGGTCAGTTCGTTCACATATTGATAAGATGAGGTAACAGTCTCTTCCGCCTTCTCATCTGTCCAGGTCCTTAATAGAGTTACATCTGGATCTTTAATTTATCATACTTATTTTTCATGGAACCCATCGGGTCCCGTCCATTAGAAGCTTTATAATGAGGACTTTTTCTTCCTAGAATCATCACTCACAAATCGACCACTACCAATTTTTTTCTGGGGTTTGTCTCCCCACTTTAGATTGCTTATGAGAGATCTTCGCTCTCTTTTCTGTTCTTCCAGTTTATATAAGTCTGACCGAGGGATTGTCATCTTATCCTGGGTAAAATTTCTTCTTTGTACTCTTCGCATAGTGGCCATGTTAATCCATTCAAGTGAAGACTGGGTGTGAAAAGGGGGCTCCCATTCCACTTTGTCTACCCGAGTATAATTAGTTTTCCTTTAAGGCCTAAAGTTGCCCCGTGGCGTTTCTAGGTCCTGCACATATTTTCCCTTTGTGGGTGTTCCCTCATGAAATACGCCACATGCTTCTACAAAGTTTTCAACATCGACATTTACGTCGGGCCAATAGTATTTTCGAGCAATCTTTTGGCAGATGGTACCGACTTTCTCATGGTCACCATCTTTTCCAACATGTAAGCTCCTTATTAAGTTTGCCCTATATATCTTGGGAAGAACTAACTGTCCGTGACCAGTGGATCTAGTTCCTGTCTTCCTGTATAATAGTTTGTTCTTCATGAAATATTCCCCCTTGCTCGGAGGTGTGTGGCATTTGGGCAATTTTTTTAAAACAGGGCTTGAGTGTCCTATCCTCAGCCTGCGCCTTCCTCATCTCCTCTGGATGAGCATTTATAGGTTCACCTTCTTCCTCCTTCTTCTGTGACCTGGTCTGCACTGTCGCCATGATCACAGGTTTCTCGGGATTCCCCAAGAAGACGTATCTACACCCCAATATCAGAGGGTAGATTGGTTCATCTATCACTGCTGCTGCTCTGATTTCTCCTTCCACATAGCGAGTTTTCACCGTTATCCTTGCGATGGGAAGTGTCATGAGTGGTATGTCCTTAGTCGCCCCTTGTATTTCCACTGTTTCTGTGGTATACTGACTTGGGTCCACTAGGCTAGACTTCACAACTGAATCATAATCCAAACCTGTATCATAAAGGCACCTTATGGTGACCCCATTACAAATAACATCCTCACAAACTGGGGGGTGATAAGGTTCCTGTTGTCCCTTAGGATTTACCTTTAATCTTTGCGTCCCCGACTTCATTGCAGCAATGTTTGAAGGTTTCCTTCTACAAAATTCGGTGTTATGGTTATCCTTCTTGCACCACTTACACCATCTTTTTCCTTGGTTCAACGGTTTTCTTTCATTGAACTTTTGGTCATTGAACTGTGAGTTTCTGTCGCGATAGTCATTTCTTGGCCGCTCAAAGTTTGTCCTACCTTTATTTCCCTGCTCTCTATTATCAAATTTATTAAATTGCTGTGGAGCTTTAAAATTGTCTATGTGCTTCTTCTTAGCACCACTTACCTCTGCCTGGGCTGCCTGATACCTCTCAGCAACATTTAAAATTTCCCCCAACTTCTCTGCACCTTGTTCCATGAGAAATTTTCTCATGTCTGGAGCCATGGACTCTCTCAATTGCTCAATCATGATCATTTCCTTAAGATCTTGGGTCTTCCCCAGAGCCGTCCATTTCTCCAAATAGGTTTCTAGTCTAGCAGAGAATTGGTGGTATGCCTCCCCAGACAACAGTTTGGCATTTCTAAATTTCTTACGATAAAATTCACCATTCTTCTCGTACCTTAATAACAAAGCCTGCTTTAACATGTCATAATTGTCTTGGTCTTCCCTGTTCATTTTGGCAAATACTTCATAAGAAGTACCTCTCAATCCCTGTGATAGCTTTAAGCTCCACCTCTCTCTCTCTCTAACCCATATGTAGTAGCTAATAACTCAAAACGTCCTAGGTACCCCTCTATGTCATCGTCTTTTTCAACAAAATGGTCTAAATGAAACCCCATAGCTGAGTTTGAGGCTCCCAGACTAGGCGTAGCATCTGAGGCAAAAGGGCTGGCACCATTTTCAGGAGCCTGGCCTTGTAATTCCAGCTCCCTTAGTCGTAATTCGTGCTCCCTTTGCAACCTTCTATCTTCTGCCTCCCTTTCGGCCTTTTTATCTTCTGCCTCCCTTTCGGCCTTTTTATCTTCTGCCTCCCTTTCGGCCTTTTTTTCCTCTGCCTCCCTTTGCTGTCGTTTTTCTTCTGCCTCCCTTTGCTGTCGTTTTTCTTCTGCCTCAATCTGCAGCCTCTTAATTTCTCTATCAGCCTCAATTTGTAACCTCTTCTCTTCAGCTACCTTTCTATCTTCCCTTTCAATATATTTATCACATTCAGTCGTTACGTATTGAATTAAAATCTGACCATCCATTCCCATCTCCTTCGCGGTGAGCACAGCAGCTGATCTAAATTTTGCCAGCTCCGCCATACTTTTTAGACAATATAATAATATACAAGCTAAATCTCTAACCAGTAAATACACTAAGTACTTCTTATGACTATAGTCTAACTAATTCTAACTAACCAGTTAACTAATTAATTATTACTGGCTGTGAAGATTCACCAACTTTTATCTGCAGGGACACTTTTAATTTTAAAGGAAATTTTACAATTTATTTCCCTACTTTTATTTCTCCCACCAGGAGATCCTAATATTACTGTTGGGCTAATTATCCCTGGACAAGACCCCAATTTATGTAGTGGTGTTGATGGTATTGTATGATGGTGATATTACTAAATGTAATTGTATGAGGCCAGCTGTGAAGGCTCCTGAGATAAAATGTAGTTGCGAATTGTCAGAAGGCCTTTCTTGCTACCACTACGACCTCACACTTAATTTTTTTTTTAATGAATGTGGCTACGTAAAGTGTCTAGGGTTATGATATGTAGTGTGGTGTAATAGGTGATAGATATACCCACAGATATTTAACAAGACTAATAATATTAATAAATGTTAAAATACACTGAACTAACTCACGTGTGTAAAATTTTTTGATAAAATTATATTACATTTATTTTGTTCTGGATCAATTTTTTAGGTTGACCAGAACTTAAAAGGATTTAGAGATTATGAAAGAAATGCATGGAATATTATATCATAAATGCAATAGTGTACATATATATGTACTATACTAGTTAGTTTTATTAAAATGTTCTAGTAGTCATCTACTTGGGAGGATAGTTACTGTTTGTGCTGTTGGGGTGGCCTCATCACACCTGTCTATATTGACTACACAGTGTCCAGAAAATGGTGGGAATTTTTATGGGGTTATTAGTAACTACACAGCTTTGGTGAATGTCCAGCAGACCAGAGGCTCACTCATCTTATATTTGTAGCTCTGGTGCTGAAAACTGATGGTCCCCCATCTCCGTGCTGGCGGGCAATAATGGTGGTCTCTGTCACAAGTACTGCACAGATACACTCGAGTAAAGTCACCAACTGAATAGACAAGAAGAACTGTAGTTGACAACAGAAACTCACTAGCCCTCTGAATCAACCCCCCCCCCCCCCCCCCCATTGTGTTATTGAGTTTGAGAGTTTGTTATGTTTTGGTAGGATGGCCTAATTTGGATTCCTGACAAGTAAAAAATTCACTGCTTTGTTGACAACAGAAACTCGCAGCTCTGCAATCAAAGTATGGGCCATGTGTCAAAATCTATTCTCTACCCACGTCTGGACACAACACTGACACAACAACCACATCATACAGACAGGTCAGATCTCTCTGACCAAACAGCACATTTACCATGGTGGTTTTACATCAGATAGATCCTCCCAGACTATAGATTCTGAAAAATATTTATTAGTTGTCTGCCCTAAAAGAGGATAGGTAATATGTTTCATTATTCTCAACACTTGATCTGTCTTGCATAATCCTTGCTGGAGTTTATGTACATTGTTGGTCCCTAGACCCTGACTAGGGCGGGGGGTCTAGAGCAAATCCCTACTTGTTTGTAAGGCTAGATTTTGATATGGCAGTATCAAATCACTCGAACATGAAACAATATTCAAAATATACAAAGAAATAATTTCAATCTTACCAGATTATGAATAAATAACACAGAATTGCTAGCAAAACTCAGCTGAGCTGCTGGCTATAGTATGGCGTCCCTAAATTTATTACACTTTCTTTCATATGGAAATCACCACACTTTAAAATCTGTGTCTATCACTGAACAACTATTGAAGAATGGCCCCACTTTCGCGTCTGAGCGCTAATGATATGATTGTCTGTGGCCAATCACTGCCTAGGTTTATTTTAATTTCAAATTTCCTACCATAAAGTCATTTCAGTCATGCTTCAGTCAAGTATGGATGGTTATCTGTTAGTCTGTCCGTCTCTACTTGTGTTTCTACAAAATGTACTAGATTTTTGAACCAACCTTTCTCTCCCCTCCAAAATTTTGTCGTTAAAAGTTATATTTAGACACAGCTACCACCCAAAAACCCTCTCCTCCATACTAAGTAAATTTGAACACCTGCGTTTCGAGGTCGTGTTTTTTTTTCTTCAATTAGCGACACTTTTAGATTCAATACAGTCTGTCGATGATGTGAACAACACTGTCTTTTGTCATTATCTTCAATATTATCTATCCGTCTGTAAAATTAAGACCATATTAGTTCACTGCTCAGAATGGGCCATCCGGCCAGCTAATTTTTATATTCCTAACATTAATATTAAGAAAAAAGTACTTTTTAAATTTTGTAATATTCCAAACATCTGCGTTTTAGCCGCTGAATTCAAATCAAGGGCTTGGTATTGCAAAAGCGTCCAATAAATGACTGTGGCGTATTATATCTAAGGTCCCTTCTGTCGATTTGCTTACTTTTTATCGTTTTAAACTTTTCCCGTTTCATTTGGGAAACCGTACTCGTACCCCCCCCCCCCCCCCCCTTTTGAAATTTTTCAGTCACCCACCCCCGTCGGACCACACCCCCCCCCCCCCCCATCCCCCCCCCCCCCCACCCCCCCCCCCCCCCCCCCCCCCCCCCCCCCCCCCCCCCCCCCCCCCCCCCCCCCCCCCCCCCCCCCCCCCCCCCCCCCACCCCCCCCCCCCCCCCCCCCCCCCCCCCCCCCCCCCCCCCCCCCCCCCCCCGCCCCCCCCTCCCCCCCCCCCCGCCCCCCCCCCCCCCCCCCCGTCCTCCCCCCCCCCCCCCCCCCCCATCCCCCCCCCCCCCGCCCCCCCCCCCCCCCCCCCCACCCTACCTCCACCCCCCCCCCCCCCCCCACCCACTACCACCCCTCAACCGCTCCCCTTTAAATCCCCCCCCCTTCCCCCATTCCCCCCGATACATCTATTGTCACCCCGCCCCCCCCCAACCCCCCCCCCCCCCCCCCCCCCCAAAAAATTTTGACACCCCCACGGGAATCGGTCCCCCCCCGGCGCCCCCCCCCTCCCCCCCCCACCCCCCCCCGAATCCCCCCCCACATTAGGCCCACCCCAATTGCGTCTCCTTAGCCTTTCTAGTCTCACGCAATCTTTCCAGTCATATTTTTTCCTTTTTGATCCGCCGTTCCCCTCCTGTTTAGCAAGTCAATTATTATGGAGGATGATGACCCGCGGTCTAGGCGATCATGTACTATTCGCAGCCTACGCATTATGTTTTTATCCTTAAATGTTATCTTTGGAGATATTTTACCGTTGTATCTCTGTCAATTTCACTACAATGTATATATGTCTGTTGTTTCATTAACTGTTAAAAGACGTGGTACTTTTCCCATGTTTTGCACATTTTTTTTGTCACTGATATTTTTATTATATAGTGTTACAGTGTAACGATTAGTTTTTTTTTTTTTCCTATTATATTATATAATATATATTTTCTATATATAAAAAGGAAGATACTATTATATATATATATATATATATTGGATAACTTTATGCTAATCGCATGGGCTCACATGCTGGCGACGCATCTTTCAAATGTCTGCCCTATCAAACGTCGATGGTTCGGGACATGCCTACCATCTTTGTAACGGGTAACGGAGAATCAGGGTTCAATTCAGGAGAAGGAGCATGAGAAATGGCTACCACATCCAAGGAAGGCAGCAGGTGCGTAACTTACCCGCTTCCGGCACGGCGAGGTAGTGACGAAAAATTACAACACGGAACTCTTTCTAGGCTACATAATTGAAATGAGTACATTTAAACTCCTTTAACGAGGATCTATTGTAGGGCAAGTCTGGGTAGAAGAGGAATGAAAGCCCAGTTTAAATGCTGGAATGTACCAGGAAGGACCAAAGGTTTCATAGTGATATAATACAATCTGTTAGAAGGCAAGTCCAGACACAACAGACCAATCACCTGATTGTCTTAACAAATGATTGCATGCTTATCCTGGAGTCATTGTGCTCCCAGGGAAACCTCTACACCCAACGGTAGAAGAGGTAACGAGTGAGAAGTAGAAGAAGGTTTTGATAAGGCTGGCAACCCAATCATGTAACATTGATTGCCACATAAACCACTGCTGTAAGTAGCATGTATCTGCTTGTGAAGGCTTCTTGGGGAAAATGCTGCAATGTGAATTCAATGCTCCGTAAGTAACGTATGAGTCAACGCAGGCTGTCTAAGAACAACTACAATCTTGGCTTCAATCTCCGTTAGGAGCAACACGGACAAAGAGGAAGATTATATATTGGATGTAAAGAAAGTTAAATGAGGAGTAATAAAGCAGAAAATTGACGCACAATGACATAATCACTTAGTTCAAATATACCGGTCCTGAATACTGACCTCCCGTCTTGAGTGCCTGGGAAAATGGGCCCTGATTACTGGCCTCTCATCCCTTAATATTTCATGAGTGCTCGTGGGAATAGACGGATTACACGGTATAAGAGGATCACCTATATGAAGTTGGTGAACGGATGGTCAGAGCTAGGCAAAGTCTAGAGGATTAGAAAGTGAGAACAAGACAATATTGATGGATACGACATAATTTTGATGATATAGATAAATGTATGTTTGACTTCAAGTCAAGTACCGCTCATACGGTTAAGTGATAGCACTGTACATTGATACTGTTGGTACGAATCAATAAATTGTTGTATTTGTTATTCAATCTCCTATTGCTTATCATTTTGTTTTAAATTCAGCAATATATGTGTAAAACATGTGTTTTTAAATGCAAGAAATTAATGTGCAAAACATGTGTTTTCAAATGCAAGAAATTAATGTGTGAAAGAAATATCGTTCCTATTTTACCATCAGGTCCATCCGATATTTCTTAGTGCGATTATTGGACTTAAAACAGTGAACCCTAAGCCTAACTCTAACCCTGATAACTTTAACCCTAACTCTACCCCTCACTCTAACTCTAACCCTAACTATAACCCTAACCTAACCGTAAGCCTAACTCTAACCCTAACCCAAACTGAACCCTAACCCACACCCTAACCCAAACAGCAATATCGAGCCACAGGTACTAATTGACTACTCTTCAGCTCCACAACAATCGTATACCAAGTTTCTGTTGTCACGTGCCATCAGCTCAAGGTCTTTCCATATCTTCCACAACATTTTAATTTATATCGCCAGCTCTCTTCTCCAGGTTTTTTGTGTGTCTATCACTGCTTCTCTTACGTTGGGGATTCTTCTTCTTCTTCTTCGTTCACCCGCAGACGTCAACTTGAGTATGTTCAAACAAAGCACTAGTCACCTTGAGGTTGTTGGTATCTCCGTAGAGTTTTTCAAGGACTTGTACTAGTGATGACCATATGCGCATTCTCTATTCCACATATGTTGAGCATCTTTGAAGTGTATCGCAGTTACACTCATCAGTAGTTCTTATCTTTAGCTTATTGAATAGATGGTATCACAATCTGTTGTGGCCTGTGCTCAGTCCTTGTGGATTCCAGAACAAGACCTGCTTGGTACTGCTACCAACATGTTTCCTCGTTGTGTGTCGAATCCATCTCTAACGTCTTCATGTCATTTCATCTTTCATGTTTCCTCGTTGTGTGTCAAATCCATCTCTAACGTCTTCACGTCATTTCATCTTTCACTCACACTTGTCTGGTTCTTATAATCAGTTCCACTAAGCAGAATGAAGAGAAGGACCTGGTGTAAAAGTGTCCTGCGATGAAAGAGTGTTGTCTATCCCTTCAAGTCCGTCCTACTATCATTTTTTTCTTCCTTTGTGCCCTATTCATGGTCTTTGAGATACTGGCGACAGATAGGACATACATAGGAAAGATAGCATCACGAGATTTTACGTGTTCTGGAATCTCGAGAATAAGAGGTAGAGAGAGATAAAGGAGAGAGAGAGAGAGAGAGAGAGAGAGAGAGAGAGAGAGAGAGACGGGGAAATGCATGGAGAAGAAAAATGGAAACAAAACAAAATGTGATAAAGATGGCATGTGAAGACCTTGAGATGAATCCACGGAACACCTTGGGAAACTGAAAGTAATTATGATGATATACTTGTTAAATGTAATGTTTACTTTGTTTATTTACACTTGTGTACCTTGTTTTACTTTTACAAAACAAACAAAAGCTCATCTGTAACTACTAAAGCAATAATTGACTTGATGCACTGTGTAGAGATTGTATTTTGTTATTGCTATTTGTACAGTGTCACTATGAATATATAATGATCTCATTCTGTATTACGTTTATTATTACTATATTTGCTCTGATATGTATTTGATGTATATAAATATACTTTTAGCATAAACAACCTAGGCTTTAGCCTCATGAATTGGGTACCAGAGTAACTCTAGGAAAGTTAAGGCGGCCGGCGTGATGCTGACAACATCACCCCAAGTGTGCTGATGGTCAAGACAATATTGGCCATATTCCCAGTATACCCCAGTGGGCTTGTATCAGGATCCTTATTTTCTCTACATAGGCTTTAGCCTAAAGCCTCTCGCTTTTGGGGGCCTCGCGCACAAATATATACCTATCGATACAACATAAATTTATTTCAAACAGGCCTGGCAAGTTTGCGCTAGCTTATCGCCTCGTAAAACCTACAACCGCTATTGCAGACATGATAGCTAAAGTTATCAGTAGCAGTCATGTTCAAGTGGAGCAACTGACGAGTAGAAGACGCTGCCCATGGAGGCGACACAAGGAGGAAAACGTGCTGATAGATTTACAAGACAGTCCTCGTTCTGTAAGAGAGATTGAGGAAGACTGTAAAAGGCATGGAGATAGAAATAACAGAGATTTGGAAGATTTGGGACGATGTGCTGATGATACAGGGTAGCGGGACTTTGTTGAAGATCTATGCTTTGTCAGGAGTTTAAAGGTAATGAATAGCAGAATGAATTGACAACAGTTTAACTCATTTATTTAATTACCCTTCAAAGAATGTTCAACTCTAATATCAGGTCAGTCTTTTTGTATGCTCTGAAACAAGAAGAACATCATAAACCACTACCAAAAACGTTAAGTACTTTCATAAATATGTGCTTGCATAGGAATATGATTGAAATGATATGTCAAGATCACTAATGTGGAACTGATGACAAGAACCAGACAAGTGCCAGTGGAACAAGAGATGAGAAGAAGACGCTAGTGATGGAGTGGATATCCATTGAGGAAACCTGTTGATAGCATGACAAGGCAGTCCTTGTTCTGGAATCCTCAGAAGTAGAGACAGACCGAAGAACACATGGAGAAGAGAGCTGGAGGCCGGAATGAAAATGATGAGTCAGACACAGAAAGACCTGGGGCTGATGACACGTGACATGAGGCTTTGACGTGTGCTTGTTGAAGGTCTATGCTCCTTAGGGAGCTAAAATATATTGATGGATTGAATTTCTCTTAAGATCTGTACTGTAATCAAGCTTTCATCCAGCTCGCGTTAAGCCCTTCTGGCCTACGCAATGTATTCTATTGTGAATGTCATTATTGAGTACCAGGATGGTTACTTTGGCCAAGATCACTTCTAGGGTAAAACAAGTAGACATAGCAACAAGCCAATATCGATTTGAAGCAATTAAGCCACAAAGGACGAGATGGACGATATACACACTGTTTATTAACAATTGACGCTGCTCCAAATTCAGTATAATAAAAGAGAATATACCAAGTGACATAACATAGCCTATGCAGTCGTCGATATAACACTAGGCCGTCAGTTCATGTCTGGAACACTGTCCTTTCAATTTCCACATTTTTATTATTCTTTCACACTCGACATTGAGAATCCATACTCCCTTTAAACGAAGATAGCTAGATACTCCTCACAAAAGATCTTGATGTACTAGTGATGGAACAACATAAGGATGTAGAATAATTATGTAATTTTTAGGAGCTCAAACACATGCATCCACTCGCCATGACACACCAAGGTAGAAGGCCCTCCAGACGATCTCTGCGATTCTGCGTTCTAAGTTTCGCGTCTGCCAAAATCGCCATAGAGGCAATGACGTCACTTCCTGTATTAATAAATGACTCCGTATAAAATAAACAAACAAGGAGCCCTGTCGAGCTACCTAATGATATCAACACAATCGTTATGAATTTTAATCATAACAATGTCTCCAGTTCTCTTTTCTACACGTATTTTTGGCTCTCCCTTAGATTTTTTGTTTTGTTTGTTATTAATATTTTTTGCCTTGGGATTTTACAAATTACCTGCCTTGTCAGTAAAGAAACACGCTTTCATTAACGGGTGTTTGCTAACCTATGACTGAAATGGTATGACAAGATCATCATTGTGAAACTGATGACAAGGAACAAGACCATTACAAGTTTAACAAAATGTGAGAAGAAGACACGAGGGTTTTATAGGACAGACATTTAAAAGAAATCAGGTGATAGCACTGCAAGGCAGTCCCTGATCTGAAATCTCCAGCGTAAAAGAAAAATAGAGAGACAAATAAAACACACACACACGAAGAGAAATGGCGCCAGATATGAAAAGGATAATGAAGAGATTCTTTTTTTTTTTTATTTGCCTTCTTCTGGCGAGGCGCGTTCCTTTCAACCTATTTGGTTATATCAGAGCGCATTTGCCATCCCCCCCAAAAAAGTCAACTCTGCTGACTGCTAACTCGATCAGCGTTGATAGATACTAAGTCCTGATAAGGACCAACAATATCTATCTGCTAGCATAAAGCCCTAAAAAGGACTCGTCAGCTACGTCAGCACCGGAGCTAGTCTTTCACAACGTCCTTGAATTCTATTTATAAAGAAGAGATGGAAAGACCTTGAAAAGACGGAATAGAAGTAGAAGGTTAAAAGGCACTGACAAGAACAGCTATGCCAAGGACACCAGAAGGAAGGCGAAAGAGAGGCCGACCAAAAACAACGTGACAGAGAACCGCGGAGGTCGAGATGCAAAGCACCACACAAAGAATGGCCGCCGACCGAACAAAGTGGAGACAATTTGTTCCTGCCTAAAAGACGAGAATAGGCGTGACGTCCACCGACGGCTTTGCCAGTCAGCGGCAAAGAACCAAGAAGAATAAGAAGAAAGGTACCGATTATGATGATGATGATGATCATTCAGTTCATTTTCCTCTCCAAGCCAATATTTTACACTCACCTCGCTTTTATCTAATCATATTTGGTTAGCCTTTTCCATCAGCTCTCCATGAAACATCTTGTGAAACCCTTATAGCCCATATCTTCGGAACAGAATGTTAGATGAACAAATGTTTTTAAAGTTATAGATTATTCTTTGTTTATAAATGCAGTTACTGAAAATAAAATTGTTGTTAATTGCCAAACTGATGTTATCTTAATTTTTGTTGCTGTTGAAGTTTTGCCTCGGTGTTGGCAATGTATGCATCGTTCAACCCAGACGCAACGTCCGTCGTTAAATTAGGGCGCATGTCTCAACAATGCGTCTTACATTGGAACAGGACATAAAATGAGATAACTTCTTCACCACAAACAGTAACTAAGGTGGACGAGCTTTCATTTCTCGCACCCGTTTAGAGCCAAGTGATACCAGCTTTCCTGTCATCTTGAGACGTCGTCAGTTACTTGTGAATTTAGCTTGGCCCAGGCAAAAGCCTATCTGCGGGTACCACCGACAAAAGACCCCCCCCCCCCCCCACATGAGAACGTAGCTGACATCAAAGGAGCAAGAATAAAGAGGGGGATGTCATGGATGGCACAGGCAGAGGCTACGATTGGTCAGGTGACCAGGGTTGAAAATATGTCCAAAGGGGAAGCGTGGAGTAAGTCAGGGGAGAACTGGATAAACTACCAGCAGGTCATCATTAGCCTCAGCAGAGAGTGCAGATCTTGGGGCAATGGAAAAGCACAGCTGGTGATTGATCAGCTGATAAGTGATCATGCTGGGGATGATAACGCCGTTGTGTACACTGATGGGTCTTGTAGTGCATGGTGAGAAATTAGGATGGGGGTTGTCTGCGAAATTATGTGAGGACAGCAAACCATAAGTCAGAAGAGTTCAGGACCACCACTGGTGTAAGATAAGGTGATATCCTGTTACCTTATCTTTTCATACTCCTCATGGACGATGTTATCAAGTCATGTAAGGAGAGAACAAGAAAGTATTCAGTGGGGTACTGGAAGATGAGACAGGTATGTATTTCAGAGCTGGCATTTGCTGATGATGTTGCCCTGATTGCTAAATCAGAGGCACATCTCCAATCCAACCTGCAAGTCTGGAAGGAAGAGCTGGAGAAGAGAGGGATGGTCCTAAGCAGCTCTAAAACAAAATCCATGGTGATATCACGAGAAGAAAGAAGCCATCAGATTAAGCTGGGAGAACAGTTCCTGGAGCAGGTCGACCACTTTAAATACCTCGGAGCTATTATAGACCGAAAGGGAGGCATCAAAGAAGAGTTGGCCACTCGAAAAGCAGCAGCTGGGAGACTTTTTCAGCCCATAAATCGAGGATTCCTCAGCAAGAGAGAGGTTGGTAAGAAAACGAAGTTGGCTGTATACCGCTCCACCTATGTCCCAGTCTTGACATATGGATGCGAGTCATGGGCAATGACTACAACCCACAAAAGCCAGATCCAAACCTCAGAAATGAGGTATCTGAGGAAGGTGGTTGAAGTAACAAGAAGAGACATGGTCCGCAATCAGACGATACGTCAAGTCCTAAAATCCCACCCCCCTGCAGACCCAAGTAGAACAGTCCTAACTAAGATGGTTTGGCCATGTCTGCAGAATGGGAGAAGATCGGCTACCACGACAAGCATGGGAAACAAAGAGCCAGGGATCCAGACCCCCAGGACGACCCAGAGTCCGCTGGGAGGACAACATTAGACAATCTTTGAAGGACCGAGGACTAGAAGAGAATGGAACCAGGCCAGGAGGAAGACAGCCGATAGGATAGTCTGTCGCTCTCTCTTCCAAACCTCTACACCTCACGGTAGAAGGGGAACGACTAAGTAAGTAAGTAAGTTGTCTGCGAGAATAAAGGGCAGGGTCGTCGCTGAACAGAGTGGAGCCTACATGACAACAACCTCCAGCATGAGAATGGAGGTGGAGGCAGTTACTGCCGCACTGAGCTGGCCGTCTGAAACTCCTTCAACCATGCCAGTTATATTGTCAGACTCTAAAGCCATGCTTCGGAAAGTTCAGAACGGATGGCTGCGGCAGGAATGGAAAACATCGATAGAATCCTCAAGTTTTGAAGAACTGGTCTGGATCTACTGTCCTGGTCATGCAGGGATGGATACGTAGCAATGAGAGAGCTGACAGACTGGCCTCGAGAGCACCCATAGTGGAGACACTGGACATGGATAAGGGAAAGATACTAAGGGCAATTAATGATCGCCTGCTAGATAATGACACTGCAGTGGATCAGTGGATGAATCAACAAGGCTGAGACTGTTGGAGTTTGGCATCAAACGTAGGACTAGCAGAAATGGACGTGAGATAGGATGCATCCGTTGTATGAACAACCAGCGTGCTACAGGTACAATTAGCATTCATACTCTTCGACATTTTCTGAGGGAGACCGAGCACCTCTGGGTTTGCCCGGAGTGCAGTGAGGTCGATTCTGATTATCAAAAACAATAACAATCAACAAAGTACATGGAACATCATTTGATTGTGTAGGTGTATGTCTACCAAATGCAGTCTTTGCTCATGGTCAAAATTATGTAGCACTCACGTGTAGAAGGAACACATTTAATGTTAGAGGGTATATTCAGGACACAGGCTATCAAGGCAAACATTTTTAAAGATAATCGTACATTTACAAAACATGCTGTGATTAGCTGTTGAGTAATTAGTCAAATTACACTCTATTTACCAATTTCCACTTCTCAGTCTTCTAAATGTGCTCCAGGTGTTGAACATTTTTAGATGTTGACTTTAATGCTTCTCTCATCGTTGTTTTGACAGGTACACTTGCTGGTATAAATAAATGTGTCTAGAACAAATATTATCACCGACAACCTCTTGGTACAATAAGTGAAACAATAAAACAAAACTGACGTGAGGCAGCAGAAGTGTCAACCACAAGTTGTCTGCATCATCGTCATCATTCTCTTCCTGCTCTTACTCTTCCTTCTCCTCTTCATCATCATGATCGCCATCATCATCATCATTACCATTGTGACGAGTCAAATATTCAGTCGTTACATTTTCGTGTGACATCCTTCAACCCTTCCCGTGACATTCTTTCTTTTCCTTTTCAACCGTCTTTTTTCGTACTTTTTTTCGCTTCATCTAGCGATATTACCTTAACCTCGTCACCCAACCCGGCGGACCTGACAGTTTGACCTGTTTTTGTCGCCACGTTGACTTGTTTGTTTAATCGCAAGTGTAGCGAGAGAAAAGATATAATGATGGTGATATTATCCTGGATAAATAGATGTATCAGATGATACCAGGATAGTGCCAGATAAGAGACTGGTCTTACAAGAAATACCCCATTCTCTGAAAAGAGTAATGGTGTATCGACATCAAGGGTATAGTCAAGCTTTATAGGTTCCTAGATGAGATGGTACTGTACTATCTTGGATTCCTATGGGCTCCTCTCCAGACTAACCTTAGATAATGACTCTACTAGGGGTAATTAACAACACAATAAGAACTTTTTACCAAATTTAAATAATTCACTGAAGACTCTGGATACAATTTATAATTTATTTATATACAAGATTTTTTCTTCTTTGTTCTTTGTTAATTTTCAAATAAAATTCAATTGTTGCAAAATAAATTATGGGTCGCTTTCATATATAAATAACACATTTACAGTCAATGTCTTAAACTAATATACTTCCTATTCACTGTTTTTTTGCTTCCTCATGGAATCTGTCTCTATGTTTGTGCTTTCGTGTATAGATGAATATAAATGTTACTTTATGACTCAAATGGCTGTCAAATGTCTTCTATATACACCACAGTGTTTTCATCATCACAGAGTTTATTCGTAGGTGGGTTTTGGTATTTCAAAGTTGAAGTAGCCCAACACTGAGCTACTTATCTGAAACAAAGTCATTCCTAGGCCTCGTACAGCAGTATGATTGGAGAGAACCCCACCACTGCGGGTCCTCCACTCGCCAAGATAACACAGTTAATTCTGACAAAAGCTCTGACAAACTTGAAGATCTATTTGCTGACTTTAACACTATAGATTGTGTATGACACTCAGGGCAGGATATAACCTGAAACAATATATACAACCTACGTAGTATCGCTCATTGTCTCCTTAGCCAGTCAGGAGGTATAATGAAACAGTTCAGACAAGCTGTGGTTAATCACAAGAGACATAGTAAGTCATGAATAACACAATTCGTTCCAGTTCTAGCACAAAAGTTCAGTAATTCACTTGTTACAGTTTTGTCCATGATTTGTTTCTATAAAATCATATAGGCCTTATGGTAATCATTGTGTCTGTGGTGAAATTACAGTGATACAACGTTAAACATCCTCCATTTAAAAAGATAACAGGTAAAATAACATGTAGGGATAAAAATATAGGTAAGATATGCCGAGGCTTCTTCACCTACGCCAGCGTTTTCTAGGGTCATTGAACACTAACTAGTTAGAACATGCAGACAAACGGTTTATCCTTGTAGACGGGGTAGAAACGGAGATAAAAGAAAAAAATGTGACGGTCTGAACACGTGTTTGAATCTAAAGTCTACAAGACGCAATTTTTAGTTTTTAAAGAAAAAATTACGCCACTAGTTGACACAATGTAAGGAATTGGAAGAAAAACGACCTTAGCTCTTGTCAGAAACAGACATATCTTGGACTTTCTACGGTAATTAGTCCTTTTAGTTTGAATATAGCGGCAAACGCCGTGAACTAGGTTCAAAAACAAATTTCAAAACTAACCTTGAAAAAAGTAGGTTTTTTCTTAATAATAAGTTTAGGAGAATAAAAACTAGCTAGTTTGATAGCCCATCTTTTTCTGAAAAATAATATACTTTTAATTACACAGACGGACAGATAACACGGAAGATATTGACGAAAGACTGTATTGTTCAATTCAGATTAGCCAACAGTTATTTGTGCATATTTTCACTAAAGTTACATTTTGACGCGTCCTTGAGCCTAACGCATAAAAACAAACTGCAGGTGGACTAGGGGCAGGGTAGGAGGATAGTAGCTAAAAATAACTTAGCATAGAATCTTAGAAGTAGGGGGAGACAAAATTTGTGTAGTTTTTTCTTGTAGTTGGTCCAAAAACAAGTGTAATTTTTGGAAAAACCAAGTTGGGACGGACAGACCGACAGAAAAATACTACACACTAGACTGAGACTGGACCGAAATTGGACTTTGTAGTTTGAATATTTGAAAGGTTGAGGGGAAGTCCGCTGATTGGACAGAAGCTTTCATATTATAGAAAGAAAGACGCCCGCTAGTGCCATTTTTTAGAAGACTGTCCATTTATACAGTTCGTTAATGCTAGAGGCGTGATTTCCAGGAAATATTAAATATTATCAGTGGGACGCCATAATCTAGCCAGCAGCTCAGCTGAGTTTTGCTAGTACAACGTAACTGAATTTTCAATTTTGAATTGTGGTAAGGAAAAAAGCATTTACCTTTTTTATTTTTAATATTTTGAGTGATTGATACTGCCATGTCATGAAAATTGATTAGGACAAGTGAGTGCTTATTCTAGGTCCCCAGCGACAGCCCAGGGCCTAGAGGCAAATAAATAGTATAGGAAAACATATCCAAGACTAGAGAAGACAGATCTATAATTGAGATCAGTGGGAACATATCACCCACCTTATTGGATGGAAGAGGAAACTATTGAACATATTTCGGATGCAATGCAGTCATAGGAAACTGGTACTATTTGATACCACCTGGGTGAGATGTGTTGAGTCGGTCAGAGAGATCTGACCCGATCTTTGTAATGTTGTTTTCGTTGTTGTGTGTAAAAGTGGTGCAGTAGGCAGTGTGTTGACACATGGCACAAATTTTGGTTTCAGAGTTTCTGGTCTGGCACTACGCTTGTGCCAGATGCTTTGTAGAAGTCCAAGAATGGATGCCTAAGAAGCCTATCATTTTACTCCAGCTACCGGAGGAGTGAATCTTTTGGCCAAACACCATCAGCAACCAAGAACTACTTATTCGGAGTAACCAGAAGGACATGCACACCATCATAGCTGGCAGACGCTGGAGTTGGGTTGGCCATGTCCTCAGAAGGGACCCTGATACCATCACAAGAACAGCTATGCTATGGACCCCCGAGGGAAAGCGAAAGAGAGGCCGACCAAAAACAACTTGGCGGAGAACTGTGGAGGCTGAGATGCAAAGAATGAACCACAGTTGGGGCACTGTACGAGGGATGGCCGCCGACCGAGCAAAGTGGAATCAGTTTGTTGCTGCCCTACAAGACGCCACCAGGCGTGATGGCCGCTGACTGCTTTGACGGTTGGCGGCTATGGATCAAAGAAGAAAGAAGACCGGAGGAGTGGGCCACTTGAATTCTTTACTGCATCGTCACAGGCCAGATAAGTTGCAAAGCTGGCCTGCTGTGGATTCATCAAACTTGTCCACAATAAATAAATAAATAAAATCCTGTTGTATAAACACTATACCTCAGTCCATATTTCAAAGACAATGAACATTATAAACAGAGATTGGGCATGATGACACCACCCCGACTAAACATCCAGTGCTAGTTTTCCAAAGACATTGTAGTTAGTGTTAATATTAACCAATGTAAAAATATATCTCTGTACAAAATTTTCATTTTGATTATTCAATATATATATGCACTTTTATTGATAAATACATATTGTTTCATACGTCCTGACCAGAAGAAACATTTGGTTCAGGACTAAATAAATTCAAAAAATTATAACATTTAACTTCTAAAAGCCAGTGTTAGTTGATTTGATCATAGAACTTATTATTATTATTAGACTTAGTGTTTACATGTGTGTGTCTGTGTATTCAATTACCTACACATCACATTTCATTACCCTAGACATTAAACGTAGCTAACATACATAATAGTAGAATAAGTCTGTTTGAGGTCATAAGTGGTAGCAGAAAGGCATTCTGTAACTCACATAAACTGTTATCTTCAGGAGCCTTCACAGCTGACCTCATCCAATACACTAGGTAACATAACAACCACGCAATAACATCAAAAACCACTACAGTGTCATATATCAAATAATACAGAAAATCAATCTGTTATAGTCATTTCTTCCTCCAGTTTGGATAGTCCTTTCTAGCAAGCATAATATCTTTAAAATGCTTTCCACACACAGCGAGCTCAATCCATTCGTTCTACTGATTTAATACAATGGAACTAAACCAACACACTTCGGGTGTTCCTTCAGAAATAACACAATGATTCTACACATACCAATATTACCTTAAACCCACATTGATAATATATATATATATATATATATATATATATATATATATATATATATATATATATATATATATATATATATATATATATATATATATATATAATTAACATCTCGCTTACCCTCAATCACAGACAGGCTTTCAATGGTTACACAGTCTGCTCACACTTCTGCAGATGGCAACTGTCACGAGAGGGTTGATTGTTATTGAAATTATAATGTATCCTGGACACAAAGTTGTATCAGGTGATACCAGGATAGTGCCAGATAAGATACTGGTCTTATAAGTAATACCCCCTTCTCTGAAAAGAGTAAGGGTGTATGGACATCAAAGATAGGATCAAGCTGTATAAGTTCCTAGAGAAGATAGTAATGTATTACTCTAAGTTCCTACACGCTCCTCTCAAGATCCTCCTCTGTTAATATTAATAGCTCTGCTAGGGGTATTAACTAAACTATCTACCAACAAGAACTGTAACTTAACTTAAATAATTTAAGTAAGTCTGCTGGTAAATATTTACAATTTATTTTTACAGGTTTTTCTTTTCTGTTTGAAAATCTTTCAATGAAATCAAATTTTAATTACAACATTTAAATAAACAAAACATTTGAAACTAGTTCAAAAGTATCAAAAGTCACTAAAGTTGTAGAAAGTTCTTCTCTCTTGGTTGAACTCGCGCTGGTTGTAGAATATCTATATCTTAATAACACTTTTATTTCACTGTCATTGAATTTTAGGCTATCACTGGTGTCACAGAGTGCTCGAAGATTTCGTCTAGATTATTTTTTAATTCCTTACTTTTCTTTTCCTTCACATGTTGTCTGTTTTCTCTACCAAATGCATTTATATTATGAATGTAAGTACTGTAAGTACTGGCTGATATCTGAAAGTACTACAAGCTAATTGTATTAGGAATGTGATGAAGAAAGCGTGGTGAACGAGAGAAGAACCATGTTGTTCAATGGACGAGTGAATGAAATATTCCTCCAATGCAGTCACGCATGAACGCACACGGCCAGGCGTCTGCTTATAACAAATGTTGACCTTACTGACCTGACCTGATTGTGAGACTACCGCTAGACAGGAATTTGTAAACAAATGGACAGTCGCCTTTAAGGAAAAGACTGACGTTACGGTTCAGGTAAATATATTATTAGGCACCATTCTGAGACGAAATGTCCAGAGTGGCTGTAGTTAATATATCTGTAAAACAAACAGAAGATTGATTGCCTGTATTGTCTTCCACAGAGCAGTTGCAGAATCCTAGCCAGTTTCTGGATTTTGATTGCTGTAAACTGTTGCGAGTAAACCGCCTAGTTGCTCTATGCACAGAGAGAACTAGTGCTTACGTCTCAAACCATCTAGCGGTGTTCACAAGTCAGCAACCCTGAGCAGTCTACAGCATATGAGCATTCTACAGCATATGAGCAGTCTACAGCATATGAGCATTCTACAGCATATGAGCATTCTACAGCATATGAGCAGTCTACAGCTTTAAGCAGTCAATACCTCGTCAGCGCCTGAACAGCATAACGCAACTTCACAACCAGGTGAACGAACAGCCTAGTAATCTCTTGGACTGTAGCTCAACTGCAGCAAATTCTCCAGTTGGTAATCCCTACCTACTGAGACGCCCAGGAGAAGTCCAAGCAGATAAGTCTACTTAAAACCCAGGCCAAAATCAGAATTCACTTATCCAAGAAATAGCCGTAGGAATAAACTTTCGTCAGTGAGGAAAATAGCCTCTTATTCTTATCTGAACCAAAGACACTGACAGTTCTAAATTTCCTAGTATTTCTTTTTTCAAAGTACATGTCAACATTGATTTTATATTTCTACTGTAATTAAAGTAATTATGTACATTCTGTAACTCACCATCATTCTGAGTTTGACTTAGTAGATTGTATGTTCTGTTCAGAAAAACATTCTCAACCCTCTTTGTATTACTTGTTACTACTAGTTCATCTTCAAAAAGATTTGAGTAAGAAAGAGTTAGTCGTCGCCAGAAAAATACAAGAGTTGGCAGTCTAAAGGTGAGAGAACCACTGACACCAACCTGTGCCCTTCTGTTAACTCTTTCCCTCAACACTAGCTCACATCTGTGAAAACTAGTGTATAAAGGTCGATGCGCTTTCTACACATCTTCCTTACTTATATCATCACTATAAAAGTAAAACTCTTTATGCGACAATTGGGTTCTCATTCTCCGACAATTGGAGTGTACCATCAACCATAACTGCGACAACTTGCTATAACTATGCCCAACAAGATGTCATCATTAGATATGTCTTTCTTAGAATAGTGGTTTTACTGGGTACTCTGAACAGTAGCCTTGTTTGGCCACTTATCTGGTAAATTGAAGCCTGTCACACTTCTGACATGGTAGGAAAAGTCACATGAGATTCCTCCAGGCAGTGGATACTTGGTGGCTGTCCCTATGAACAACAAGGGTGCTCGCACCACTAGTTCCTGCAGTAGTGGCTGACTCTTTAAAGCGTACTTGGATGACAGGATATAACCTGAAACATATTTGATTAACCACTATATTGTCTATCACTATCGATCTATTACAGATGTAGGGGATGAGAGACAGTTTCAGACAGTGTGCAAGCAGACGCACAGGGCATAATATATTAGTAACAACACAATTCAGGTCACTGTGAATACAATTTTTCTCCAAATCATTAGTTAGAGCCATTTGTCCATGATCCGCCTCCATACAATTATTAGGTCTTGTGTAAAATACTAAGTGGTATCTCAAACAATACAGTAAAACAATTCATTTCATCCTTTCCTTTGTTCCTGGTGTGTGTCCCATTCCATCAAGAAATAATTCTTTAAATGCTTTTCTATAACCATGGACACCCTTTCTGCTTCCATTCTTAATTTATTTAAATATACACAGCTTGGTTTAACCTCCAGAAATTACGAGTGTGTCTGTGTCATTCGTTCTCTCCCCTTATTTAATGGATTTGCGGATGTACGAGATGACAACTAGCATAAAGTACGTTTGCATGCATCTAAAATCGTGTAGGCAAGGCAAGGTGTGCTTAGATAGTAAATCTAAAATAGTTATGTAATCCTTATTTCTGCGCCTATTTCCTCCATCTTAGGCTTATTTTACTCATATGAATAAGCTCTATCACTATGCCTATCCACTTTATCACATAGCTTATCCAATTATTCACTGGAGCAGCCGAAACAGGGAAAAACACAACATGGTTCATGCTCCACTGTCTTCTATTCATAATAACTACGGCTGTACAACACATCCAGTGAATCTATTGCTATCTGTCTAAGGCTAATGATCCCTATTATCGAATAGGGCCCTTCTTTATCTAGGTACTCCATGATTAGTTGCACACTGCCTTCCGAAATATCATCAGCATCTACACTTTTGTTGTCTCGAATAGCCTAGCGTATCTTCTTACCCTACTTGTACCAAGCTGACGTTTCATTGGTCAGTTATATCCATGGGGTTTGCGCGGTGATAATTTTTGAATGATGCCGAGATATGATTCAGACTTCATGACAGCAAGCACTAGACGGATTAAGCCAAAATTTAACAACATCCATTTTGCAAAAGCAAACGGACTAATGTTGCACCGACTGGCAAATAGCGTTACAAATTTGTTACGGAGAATAAAGATAACTAATGTTTGATTCGTGGACATGACTTGCTAAAAGTTGTAACAAAATAACGCTGTCTCGGTTTTATTCCAATCTGGACAACAGATTGCATTTTAAGATAATGTAATTTTGCAAGCATGACTTATGCCATGTCTAGACATATTTCCGGGCCAGGTGTATTGTGGTAAACAGAGATGTCAGTTGAAAGATAAGAATCTTGAATATTGGAGCACAAGGATTGATATAACACTTTCGATGACTTTGTTGTAATAAACAAGAGAAGAAAGTAACACCCTGGAAGAGATTATCAGTAATAATAATCTAGGGCAGGTCGGTGATATAATTATTTTGAAAATAACTTGTATGGGGCATACCTCATTGTCGCTTACGTCTAGAGCTTGAAACCCAAATTATAATGATGCATGCCGTCTAGAGGTTTAAAATCTTATTGTAATCATTGTATTCGAACACAGCCAAGTAACATTATATAAATTAGTCCAGAGAACTAATGGTGCACGAATACAGCATGATTTATTGGAACGTTTCTCACTTTAACAATTGAGGATCCATCTGTGTGTCACGTAGGGTTTATATTCATTTAATTTCCTACATCTTCTTCCTATTCTTTCACCCGATTTCTCTCTTTTATTATCTCTGTATTTCATTTTGCTGTATATTTTTCATCCATTCGTTTTGCGAATATTATTTTCATATAATTCGCAAACTTTACCTGTTTTCCTTTCTCTAAAACTGAGAATCGCACCTGGGTGGTATTGCGTACATGTCAGTCGCGCTGGTCGGACGATAGGCGTGAATTTACAGCATTCGCTAGACATTCGTCTGAGGGTCTCTGGCCTGGGGCGTGAAAATTCACCCGAGGGACATGGAAAGTAGACAGAGAGTCTGCATTTCAGTAAACGCATGAGGTTTTTCGTCAGGAAAAACCCGGCTTAGCGTGAAAATCCACTCCGCACTGCAGACGGTGGTCTGAGATTTGCAACTCATGCAAGCCCTCGGCCACTGATGGCTGTTACGTCACGCGATAAGCGGACGAAGGTGTTATACGGACAGGGGAGACTATTTCGCTTGGCGAAATAAGATTAGGATCCTGTGTCCGATTTTAAAGATATTGGCCAAGTTTGAAACTTTAATTTCATTCTCGCTCATAGACTCACAGTAGATAGGTTGCTCGTAAACAGAATAGCTGTTAGCGAAGATCTCAGTTTGTTTCGGCAATTTGTCGAACTTCTAGACTTCCAGAAATATTTTCAGCATTTTTATTCTTAAGTTGTGCGACTACCTGTAATTCTGTGGTTGAGGTAATTAATATGATAGATATATAGATTTTGTGAGTGTTAAAGTGTTTAATCGCTTAATTCATTTTAATCTATTTCTTTAGCGCAGAAGAGAAATAAAGTGGTAGGCTATTATATTTTCTAGGGAAGCATTCAGTGGAAAGCAGAATAAAATTAAAATTTCTAGCTTATAACGGAAATTGTAGCTATTTATGAATTTAATTTAACCGCTAATACTCAGTCGTGTGTATTTTTCTAAACTAACGTATAAACTCTAGAATCGAGCCTCATGAATGGTGACGGAATACGCACGTGTTCCTAATTCATGAGGATTGCTGATTTTTAAATATAACTTACGTCACGGGAAGTTTAAATGATAAGCAAAGCTCTCTGCTTGCAAGTTTAAATGTAAGTTATAACCAGTACAGATTCTGTTTATTATATTATATGTGTTATTTTTCCTCCACACAGTGAAAGTTTTGGGGTGACCCTAACTTTACCAGCACCTAGTAGTAGTTTCCATACTTGTGAAGAAATAGACAGTCCTTATTTTGAACCACGTGGGTTTCTTAAGTACCACTGGTCTAAACAGTGCATATGCAACCCGAGTTAGCCAGAAATACTATATCCCAATAACGGGTTTTCAAAGACTGTAATGATAAATACTGGACCTTGGAGCCAGATCTTAATTTCTTCTAGAAAAAAAACTCTACGTAATCTTTTCTGCCTGGTGGCGCGAAATACTTCAAGTATTAACTAACATTTCCCGACTATATATATATATATTTTTGTGGACAAATCTGTGGTGTGACTAAAGTGAATCCTATACTGAGGGAAGGCACCGACCTGATATTCATCATTTCTAGAAACCTACGCTATTGACACTGTGCTCTGCTAACTCCCGCGCCTGGAATAATTGTTAGGTGACTTAATCAGACATTTGAACAAATTTGCACCCCCAAGTAGTCGTTCCCGGAGACTCCGAGTTAAATACGTCTTTTGGAACTGGGGACTTCTTGGCAGAAGACTGCATTTTTTTAGTCTGTGTGAAAATCTAAAATCAGTGTGTTCCAAGAGGCAGCGAGCAAAGTCGTGAGTACATGTATGAGAGGCCATGGCGGAATGAATGAGTGTACGCTGGTTTGAGTGATATTTTCACTATTATATCTTTGACACCCTGTTGCTGTCCTAATTTTTTTTTTCAATCTGCATAATTTGTTGCTAAGGCTAGAGTTCTTGTGTTTTTGTCTTAGGTTAAATCAGATTTTTTTCAAACTCTGTGCATATAATTACGAGATAAAACAAAGAAAAC
This sequence comes from Oreohelix idahoensis, assembly GCA_024509875.1. Taxonomy (NCBI): domain Eukaryota; kingdom Metazoa; phylum Mollusca; class Gastropoda; order Stylommatophora; family Oreohelicidae; genus Oreohelix; species Oreohelix idahoensis. The sequence goes on from JAMPIV010004742.1 coordinate 142,053, forward strand.
TCTTAGACTCAACCCTATGTATCTGTGACTCGGGCGCCATCATCTGTTCTCTTAACGGGGCCGGGCTAAACCTAGAGTTAACACTATAACGGGGCTATCATCCTTGCAACATTTCCTTGAATTTTTATGACTATGTGTATATGTATTTTCCTTGATGTACTTTCTTTGATGTTGTGAGCCGATTTTTTCCTGATATTAAAATCGCTCTTGAACTTAATAGTAGTGTTTGGTCAGCTCGTTCTAGATAATATATATATCATTGTTATAGTTTCCCCACGTCTGTGTGTTTACCTGTCGTCACGTGTATGTGCGTGCCTGTGAGTGATAGAAATATACGTAATATGTATATTGGTGTAGTCTGTCTGACGCTGTAACAACTGTTGTAGAAGATAGGTGAGAGAGAGAAGAATTCTTTTTGCTTTCAGAGACAGCCACTATATCAAAATCTATCATCTCACGTGTGTGGAAATTCTATTACCTTTCACTAACTCTCACTGAGTCTATCACCTATTCAAACCTATTCAGAAGGGACCAAACCTAGTCTTAATTCTCCTATCTAAAATCTACGACACTGTGAGACACTGATATTAAATCCATGGGGCCATATACATTGGGCCAACACTATACGTATGTCCGTTAAACTCTTACATCTGGTTATAATCTCTCATATTATATATAACCTTTCAAATCAATGTAAACATAAATGCAAACATATTCAGTTTATATTGTGAACATTTTTCAATCAGTGGAGACGTAAATGTAAACAGATTCTATCTGTATTATTAACATTTTCATTTAAATGTAATGAAAAGCTAAAGCTATTAAATTTAAATGTAAAGAAAAGTTATCCCGTGGGATTACATTTAATTCTCATCGAGGGTAAATTCTGAGATAAATGGGATGGTGGAATGGGAAGATAGGGACCCATAACCATGGGTTGGAAAACGCAATACTCAGAAGAGCGTTTTGTTTCTATTCTTTACCATAGTTATTGGTGGTACCAGCAGAAAGTACTATCTCTGGAACCAAGTGAAGGTAGAAGTGGACTGGCGTTGTGCGAGACGCCATCATAAGAGTGTCTTATAGACAGACGCAGGACCAACTTGGCCGTTACTCCTTGACGTTCTAGGAACGTGTGGCGCCTTTAATCTTGACCACCGACGAGTGAGAGCAGTGTACACAGAACCTATCAGCGGGAGCAAAAACTACTATTGGCAGCTAAGTGAAAATTATACGCTGCCAAAGTGAACGTTTCCCCATCATCTCTACTATAAATCAATGAGGACACTTTTCTTCTAAACTATTCAAATTATTTTCAAACTGTTAAAACCTAAAGTGATTATTAAATTTTGTTATTTGTAATGTTACAAATTTTAATTTCGATTTAATCATTTTAAAGTTACTGCATGTTTGTCAGTCAATTTACTACATCCACTCTAAACAGAGATATACCTGAATAATAAGAATTCCACTGAGTAAATCATGTTAGGGGGGTTGAACGAGCTGAAATTATTAATGCTTAATTCCTTCACAAAAGTTGTCGGCAGATTATAGAATTAACGTGCTCAGCCAAAGCAGCATTGTTTTCGCTTATCTGAATATCTTGCGAAGACTCCCGGGACATAGAAGCGTTTTGTTTCTTCTATCTACATCTCTGCCAAGAGTAATCTTGTGCGAAGGTAGATACCTTTGAAGCCCATATTAGATACTCTTAAGTTTTGGCCACTGTTGGGCCACTACTGCAAAGCTGGGAAGGCAGTACCGTCACAGAGATTACAGACAGTCAAAACAAATAGATTTCATAGAAGACCGGCCACAGGATTAAGAATAGCTGCTAAAATTAAATAGGGCAAAACTCCCATAATAATAATATTGGAAGCCCAAGCCTTAGGGTCCTCATCATGTGAAAATAGTTAGAATTATTCAGTACGCTGTAATTCATCTATCTGAAGGATAACTTCATCTTAAACTAGTTGCAGTTAATTACGGCCTGTTTTGTGCATCGTCTGAACATTCACCAAGTTTTAGGGTGAGTTGTAATATGTACATTTTCTTATTTGATAGTTGTTTTTAACATGTATACATTGCTTGTGGATGTACAGTTGCACATGGGGCTGGCAAGCTCATCACGTAAAATAACTGGCCACATAAACTACTGCTGCAAGAACTGGTGACTACTTCGTGCGAGATTCCTCACACGGAATCAATCGCAGTGGTAGCCCCAGGTTCCATAGTGTCAGGAACCACTTACTGTGGAGAACACTCCACTGGTTACACCACTGCAGTGTGGATTTATAATAACAAATAAAGGCTCGTTCTTCCAAGAGTATACCACACAACAATGGCTGACATAAGAAATGAACACCTTCAACGGGTACTTCCCTTTATTACTTTACACACACAACAAGGCCTCACACGGCCATCAAACGCAACAGATAAAATAATATGAAAACCACTGAAAACATGCCTTAGCAGCTTAAACTATCGCCTTCCTACATGAAAGTACGAATTATACAAAATCACTGCAATGAATATCGCTCACCTGAGCAGCAAACTATGAAAATGACACACTTAAAAATCATCAATCTTTTATCAAACTACGGCCTGTAGATAATTCGAACTAGACCCTACACTGCTCTAGAATTACAACGTAATTATCTCCAAGGTCCGAAAATATGACTTACAGTGGACAATATCAACCACACAGCGATCTCGCTGGCAAAAGGGAAAATACACGTCCTCCCTGGACGAAGGCTAGTTTCTCACTACCTACTTTTGCTCCTTTTCCCCCGACTTCCGGTAGTCACATGACCCACCAGTTCGGCTAACCTCGGCCTTTCCGAGTGACCTATCGACGACCACAATACATAAGATGCACTGCGAAATAACGCTGTGACACATAGGGAGCAGGGAGTGGATGATGATAACATTATGGTGTATATACAGGCATACCTCACTCTTTCGACAGGTTAGGGACCAGAGCACTGACGAAAGTCGAAAATCGACGAAAGTCGAAGCATAGCCTTTATTTAACTTGCAAATGCATTGGGGTCGCCTAATAAACGTAAATAACTAACTATATAACACTTGCGAACGCGTGCAACATCTAAATAAACAGAAATAAAGATAAGAATAAATAAAATACAGTAATAAATAAAAAAATACGTAAATAACATCTTACCTTAAAATCATTCTTGAGCAAGTAGACGATGAATAAATACAGTACTTACAGTTTTGAATGTTGGTGATTTAGGAGGATTCTAGACTTAGAAAATCAGATGGACAAAACTGAGGAGGATCAGCTTCAGAACTGGAGGAACTCTATCTAATTCTTTTAGGAGAAGGGGACTTTGAAGGAGATCTAACAGGTGCTGGGGCTGATCTTGACTTTAAACCTATGAACTCTATTCACCATTGCTCTTTTCTGAGAATGGGGTATTTCTTATAAGACCAGACTCTTCTCTGGCAACTATCCTAGTATCACCTGATACACCTTGTTGTCTATATTCTTCATAAATTACTTAATCTCTCGTGACACTTATAACCACGATATGAACACTGTCATTATACTGTTCACAAAAAGAACTATGAACTGGTTATAGTATAAACACAAAAATAATATAGTATGAATAATTTGGTAATGTTCATCACAAAAATAAGTAGTATTTATGTGTTTAATCACAAATATATGAGATTCAATGCGGGCAACTTAAAAAAACAGTGCACACCGAACGACTTCTGTTCAAAGACTGAACGACGAAAGAAACAAGATGACGCTCGGTTGTGACGAAATGCGACGAAAGAGCGAAGCGAGCGACGAAATTTGAAAATGTGGTTTTAATTGAAAACCGTCGAAAGAGCGAAGCGACGAAACTCGAAGCGACGAAAGTCGAGGTATGCCTGTATTTATTATGCTCATTCGAAATAAGTTTGATATGTATATTTATGTATGTATAGAATGATGCATTTGTCGTCTTCCACTGTCCTAAAACACTTTCATCTGACTCAATCGGTTCAGACTTAATGCTCAGGGATACAATTCTGAGGAAGATGAAATGGTGGATGGAAGCGGAGGTCGTCTGATGTTTATATCAGTAGACCCGATAATAAAAAAAAGGTTTCTGTTTTCTCTCAGTTTTGGGGATAAGTTGCCAGCAGTCGACGCTAGACATCTACATCAAATGGGTCTTGAAGATACTTGACTACAACTGACCCTGCACCGCCAGATAAGTGAATACTGGCACAGCATATGGATTTTATTTTTTCTAACTATATCACCCTATGAGAATAAAAGTTAACTGTTTATTTTCATTGTTAAAACAGCTCTATTTATTTTTACCTTGTTAAACTAATAATTCAGAATTAAACGTGTTTATATATGTAAATATAAATCTACAGTTTATCGCTTATTGAGTGTAGTTGCACTCGTATGACTAATTTTTTTTAAGAATACACATATAGAGCTATACAATTAATATTTTGCTGAATCATCCTTCAGCTTGGGGCTCCTAATATACGAGTCAAAACCTTTTCTCACAGAAGGAGCGGAGAATACAAAGTTTATAACAGCTTAGATATCTCAGTTGTCGTTCTGTAAAATTCCTGTGGGCCGCCCTAAAATAGAAGAGTCCTTCTGTTTATATCTCTGCTAAGAGTAATTTTCAGCGAAGGTTGATACTTTTTAAAACCCTCACCCTTTTACTCAAAGTTTGGCCATTGTTAGGCCACTACTGCAGAGCACGAGATACAACCCGCGCCAACCATCATTACCATCATCATAATCAACAACGTGGTCAGATCTCTATGAAGCAAAAGGCGTTACAATAAAAATGCCAAGTCCTCATGTCCCGTACCATCCATTCAATGCCTTCTTTATTCCTTTCATGCACGCATCTAGTTCTCCTTTCCGTGTGTGTTAGTCTTCCTCCATTTCTCTTATCATGGAGATTACAGAATAAAGACTGCTTGCCAGCGCCATAGACGAGCCATCTTGCTGTGTACCCTAGCACAATTCCAGCATCTTCTCGCCTCTTATTTCAGTATGATTTGTCTGGTTCTTTTCATGAGCTTCACATTAATGCTCTTGTCCTACTGATTCAATCTTTCTTGTCTAGGCAAGCACACATTGATACATTTCTGTAACTTTCTGGTTGTCATCTCGTAATATTTATTTACTTTTTGTTTACAGGCCTCAGGTTTCCACTCTTTATTTGTTTAAACGTTTATACAAAACCAAACCTACCCTTTGTTCTATACTGTTCTCAGTCTTCTATCATTTACTAGACACAGTATTACGGTCTTTGTCTTGTGTAATCTGATCTATACTTGTGACGTATAATGGAAATATAGTCTACAGTATCTGACAGTCTTTCGTGATCCTTTAAGCGTCTATGATTCGCTAGCAAAGTCAAGCATTTTTCTCTGCCTGCATTACTCACTTTTAATCCACGCCTCTTTTTCTTAAGACGTAAGCAAACGGAAAGCTTACCAACTTCCGCGATTTGCCAGTCCTAACGGGGAGCGAATCTGGTTTGTTTACCTGAGTTTCTCACGCGAGCTGATCTGTCAATCATCAGATATCAGACAGATGCACGTGGAAACATCGGACCTCTTTTGAAGTAGCCGCACGGACTAAAACAAATTCCCCGAGAATCCTCTGATGTTCGTACATACAGGGAGAGATAACTCTGTAATCTCCAGAAGCGGGCAAATCTACTAGTACCCGTTACACGGTTCCAAGTCTTTTGTTGTCGATTAGCAGCGCTGACAGAAGCGACCGCGTAAAGCCTTTTATCATGGAAAACGTAGTCTCCCGATTTCTGCTACGCGCTAACAGTGTGAAAATTAACATCCTCTAGAGATCATAATAACATGATGTATATAAACTGTTATCAGGATTCGCTCAGAATTTTTCGGAGAGTCTAAACACGTAGTCTAGAACCATTGTAAATAGATGTGTTAATAGTTTCGTGGGAATTTCATTCTGATTTTCTGACCTGATCAAATGGCGACCAGCGGTCTAATTTGGTCCTTTTTCTTCATTTACTGAGTGATTAATGTGATCTTATTCTTGGCTTACACGTCCACAAGTTCATTGGTGAACGGGAGTGGCAAAATCGACACATAAACATTTTAAATAGTAAATTTAACTGGGCATACAAATACCCAGATATGTTTTTGCAATTTTATCAGCCCACTGGGGCGTAATACCAATCACATCACTATCTAACTTTTGACAGTCGTATCAGCGGATTTATTCAGCAAGTTACGCTGTTTCAAAACCGGCACTCACTACAGAAACAGCCGACAGGATTTACCATCATCATCAATTAACAATAATTAACAGTTTTAGCAACTAGAGTTTTTTCCAAATACTGGAAGAATTCTTTCACTGTTTGCGGTGAACACCAGATCTCGGTTCTACATTAACTATTCGAGGTGACATTTGTTGATCCAGGAATACACTACCAACTTTGGCGTCTCCCTCCTAAAAATCTTATTTGTTATAGAGGGTGGACTGGTATTATTGGATAATACCCCTGACACTTTATATATTCAGGAACCATCGTAATTCCAAAAGGATATCACCAGAATAGGGTAATCGTGATTGATGTGGCCACGTATGACAGAGAGAGAGAGTGAATATTTTCTTAGTTAAAAAAACTGTACCATCATTCATTTTCTTTGCTTAAATATTGTTTACTTTACTAGATAGCATTTAGTGGGAACTTTGTTCTTCTCTTTACTGGCTATGCTATAACATAGTGTTAACCTTTGACCTTTGGGGTTATTAACTTGTTGTTGGGTTCTTTCTTTCTCAATAAGGGGGAGGGCACATGTATTCTGCTATTTTTCTATGTATTACATTCTGATTTTATTTGATCTTTCTTTAGATATTCGATGTTGTAAAGTTTAATGATAATAAACAACAAAAAGAACTTAACTTTGTGTGTTGGTCAGACCCATACCCAATTTACCAGAGTTTTTTCACGTTTGTGTGTCTTGGTGTCACATAATTGTGTGTGTGTGTGTGTTTAGTGAAACTTATATTTTAGATATAGAGAGGTGCAAGATTGTCTTATACTAAAACTATTGTCATATAGATAGGCTGGACTAGAGAAACTACTCATTACAGAGACAGATCTTCTCCTTAAGCTATTCACTCGTGAAAAATCTATTTTCTTACACCTTTACTTCTCATGTACTTATCACCATCCACTACACTCAGGCGGGACCATAAATAAATTTCAAACTTATCTAAATTCACGACAATACTGTATAATAGGGAAACAACAGAAGTGATTGCGTCATTAATTATGCTGTATCGCCCTAGGTACATATCCGGTGTTACGTGTTGCGAATCACGCAAATGACCTCTATCATCGATGCACTATTTTTGTGGTGCCTAGCTGACAGCGAGGATAGTGTGATTCGGTTCCGTAGCTAAGCTGTGGTGTCGTTCGGAAGATCCTGGGTTCGATTTTCTGGTAGGCCACTCATTTCTGTTGTTTTTCTATTGTCTAGTTTTCTTACTTCTTTATTTCTCACGAGAGCCTGAAACATACCTTTATGTGTGTAATATTTTTTTATTCCATGTTTCAGAGCCACGTAGTAGGACTAGCATGACATTCGTGTTACAGTCTTTTCTTTGTATGTTACACACGGTTTCTTTTCAATTCTAAATATTTCCACAATGTACCGAAACATGTTCATGCCTTTTATATTCTTCTTGCCAGTAGGTTTGACAAAGCATTAGGTATACTCCTCTGCTAATCGAAATTCATTGAATAAAAGGCACGACATAAAGCCCACTAGTACCCTGTATGTTGATAGAGAATTAACGCTCAATGAATAGAGCAATGTTTGACTCCCTGCTTTTATTTTGCAACAAAAGGTTATCGTCAGTATTATATTTACTACCGCATGCACCTATTGATGATTTTATGTTGTTTGTTTGTTTGAGAGTATTAAGAAAGAAATTCCCGAAAATGTATATAGAAACCACCAAATGAAATGCGTGTCTTTCTTTCTTTTTTTCTTTCTTTCTTTCATTTTTGTTGTTGTCAAACGTAAAATAAAAACACATGTTTTCACACTTCTTACTCTGATCTATACGAGTGGTCCTATGCGTTTTCAAAACGGAATCACCAGTAACTTCTATTTACGCGTCGTATTCCCTGCAAGTATATTTTGTATGTAAAAAAACTTAGTTCTCGCTTTTTGTCTCTACTATTTTCGTTTGTTTATACCTGTTGAAGACCCAATGGTCGTTAGGTAAAAGGAAGGTAAAGGATCCCGTTACACGCCCATTGAGGCATATTGGGAATATGGTGTTAAGCCCACATTTTCTTGACCATCGGCACACTAGGGGTGATGTGGTCAGCATCACGCCGGCCGCCTTAACCTTCCCAGAGTTGCTCTGGTACCCAGTTGGGGCTGGGTCGTTACGTAAGCGAGTTTATTTGTTCTAGTAAGACACATTATCTATTTTAGTTTATCGAGAGGTCTTGTGTTACGCGAGTTACATTTTTTAGCAGCGCCTGTCTCAAACGTACGTAAAGTAAAAAATAATTTTACCACATATGTAAAAAGTGCAGGTTTAGGGTAAAGTGTACTTACTGTCTATATCTAAAAATAAATCGTTTAAGGTAGTCCCATAGCAAAGACTTTCGCTAAAGAATAGTGTTAGAGAGTTTATTGTAATATGTCTCAGCTTTATGAGATGGTGTGATCCTGTCCGTACCTTGCTGCCTCTGACGTCTCTAACTTAACGCCAGTGTCAGGTGCCCATTTACAGTTATGTGAACTGAAGTGCGCTACAAAAGCTCTAACCATACTAAGTTTTACGTTGAAGACATGGCATGTAGGCATATCTGGGAGTCATCCTTATACGAATATGACCACCAGCTACGCACAATACCACAATATACAAATGTGGAAGTGAACTTCTGTCTGTGAGGTTAATTACACCTTCATTGACTCTTGAAATCATCCACGCATTTCCAGGGATTCCCCCAATGGTGAAACTTATTGAACCCAGCATTGCACATTAAGATTGGAGAAGTCACTTGAGCCCCAGACGTAATTCTTTGGCTTTGACCTGGTTGACTGCGTTCAGGAGGATCTCACTATGGATCCAGTGAAAGGTGGGGGGAGGGGGGAGGAGCGCTGAGAAGTAGCTCTGTACAGGACGTGACAATTCCTTGGGATAGCCCAGAACCAGAGCACAGTATTTTAGCTCTGCATTGTTGGCCCCATATGCCACGTGCTTCTTACTCCTAGCTTGGGTGTGATGATCCTTTAAATGCAAGCCAAGCTGGAGAAACTGGAGCTCATGACATCAACTTAGCACATTTCATATTGGCAGGAAAGCCTCAGATAAAGCCTAGATCTACAGTGTAGCTAGTACCAAAGAGTCTTCAACTTGGTATTGGCTGCAAAAGAGCGAGAAGCTCAGTAGTCCTAGTTAAACAACAACAAAAACTTTGACGTCTGGCGACTTCTAAAGGTTCAATGTTGTGCAGGTGATGGGCTGAGGACGGATGCTCCTAGAACACACGCAAGTCAATGATCGCTCGTAAGGCAGCGTTTCTCAAACTGTGTTCCGATGAACACTAGTAGTCCGCGAGCTTTTGAAAGGTGTTCCGGGAAGAAAAAGAAAGTAGAACTGGTTGCTAACAACTTATTTTCAAACATTGTTTTAAAAATGCCACATTGGTTTTTTAAAAAAATAATGCTAATAATAATTTAAACGCTGGTGATGATCGAGCTGGAAAACTGATTAATATAACTTTTACTGAAACAAAAGTAATTATAACTACTACCTTTTCTAGTGTTTTACATAGCAAATTTCGTTCAGTTGTTTTTCTATTCTCTCCCAAAATGATTTTTGGAGCAGTGTTTTGCAAGAATGCCCCAACATTCTAAAACGAGCAATTCGAGCGCTTCTTCATTTGCCACTACATACCTATGTCAAACAGGATTTACGTATTGTGCAGCTACGAAAATAAAATATAGGAAACTATTTGACGCCGCCCCTAACATAAGAATTCAACATTCAGACTTTGTACCAAATATTAAGCGAATATCTTATGGTAAAAAACAGAAGCATTCTTCTCATTGATGTAAAATGTACAATTACTTTTATTAGTGATTAAAAATAAACATGACTGATGGTTCTAATTATTATTATTTTAGCTGTATTAATTATTTTGTTTATTTACACAGCTTAAACTTAATTTTAATTAATTATAAAATATAGTATAAACTTGTAAAATGCTACCTGAAACCCTGTCACGGATTGCCTCCCCTGCTTTGCAGTAGTGGTCCAACAATGGCCAAAACTCAAGAGTATCTAAACTGGGTCATCAAAGGTGTTTACCTTCGCACAAGATTACTCTTGGCAGAGATGTAGATAGAAGTGCAATGATGCTTCTATCCGAAGGGAGTGTTTAAATGTAATTCAGAAGTCAAGAACCATGCGGAATAGCGCTGAGCAATGGTTAACTTATATCTGTCCGTCGACTTTTGTGAAGGATTTAAGCAATAGTTTTTAGCCCGTTCAAGCCCCCAGCTGAGTTAATTCAGCGAATTCCTCTTATAAAGGTATTGCTCTGTATAGAGGTAAATATATGTCTCTCTCTCTCTCTCTCTCTCTCTTGCTATATATATATATATATATATATATATATATATATATATATATATATATATATATATCTATATATATATATATATATATATATATATATATATATATATATAATTTGTTTCTGCACACACGTTTGCTTTCATACATATAAAAAACTGAATCGACTAAGATTGTTTAGTTTTAAAACAACAGGTAACAAATTTAATAATCAATTAGCCTTAACAGTTTAAAATAAATAATCTGCTGTTGACTTTTATATTGGAATCAAATTTTCTCTTCATAGAGATGTATGGTGAAGATATAGTTCAGAAAAAGTTATGTCCTTTTTGGTGGAGCCTTTTTATAAGCACTTAACGTTTAGGTGAGTCCTGCAGCTGTGATTTTCGTCACTGCTTGGTGATGATGGCACTTCTTCACACAACTTGTCCGATTTAGGCGGTTGGTGTTGATTCCCTGCGTTTCACTCACAACTAGCTTCGTTCCACGAACTTTTGGACAAAATATAAAGAACAAAATGCCTCTGCTAAGTACACTGAGTTGGAATCTTAACAGACGCATCTTCTCGTTGTCCACCTACCAATGTTAATCTTCTTCTTCTTCCTCATTCGCCTTCAGACTTCCACATTTATGACTCTAATAAAGACAGTAGTCAACTCAAGGTTCCCGACATCTCCAAACAGTTTTTCGTTGACAGAAGTGGGTTGTTGCCATATGCTACTCCGTTCATTACTGTAGGTTGGGCAGTACTGCAGGAGGTGTTCGGCCGTCATCAGGCTGGTACCGCAGGTGCAGAGATCTGTTGCACCAATTTTGTATTTGTTGTATAGATAAACTCTTGAGTATACACAGTGTAACTCAGGAAAGATAAATAGAAATCACCACTATTCCTCTGGGGCTTAACTGGGAAGTTGTATCTGGACAGCGGGAATAATGATTTGTGCCGGAACTAACATTAACAAGTTACAGATATCTCACAAAATGATATGCAACGCTTGAGGCACGCTCAGTGGTCTATGGTTCGATCCCCAGATAAGGTGGGATTTTTTAGGCCGCAACCGGCTCCTGGGTCGACCCAGCCCGAAATGAGTACCAGAGCAACTCTGGGAAGGTTAAGGCGGCCGGCGTGATGCTGACCACGTCACCCCTAGTGAGCCGATGGTCAAAATTATGGGCCTAACACCATATTCCCAATTTGCCTCAATGGGCGTGTAACGGGATCCTTTACAATTGAGGCACATGTGATGTAATCATCACTCATCTCTGCTCCAGTCGGAGTCTGGGGTCACCTCTGCCGTCGGGTTTTCCCGCAAGACTAGCAAGAAACAATCACCAGTACTTGCTGTAGTGGTTCATGAATATGCTCTTTTTATATGTTGAGGTTGCCAGCCTCATTTATAACCACTAAGCAAGAAACATGTCAAATTTCACATTTGTGAATAAATTGTTTACACTTACCCCAAAATTTAGGGAATACACAATCTCCTTGCACATATTTAGACTGGACACAGCTCTGTATTAGATGCTTCGAATCACTTAGGTCTGGAAATTAGAGTTAATTCCTCTGACGGCGGGTGTTCTGCGAAATCACTGGCCTGGGAAAACCTTTGTTTAATTCCTCTATGACTTGTGATCAAATTCCTAAGTTTTAAGTCTTGTATTAAAAATGCGGAATTACTTGTAAATTCCTAAGTTGCCCAATAGTCGATCTGTTACTTATAGTTGTGGAATTTCTAAGTCCAACGTCTCCTTTTTCTTTCTGGCTTGCTCGGATGAAGTTGCAAAGCTGTCTGTTCTGTGTCTCTGAGCTCGTTAGATTATATCTCTCATTCTCAGTTCAAATCACAGAATGTGTTTCCGCCGAATGTTCCAATAGAATTCATTGTATATTACGGCTCTCAAATCAGACCATGAAATCTCTCTAGCACTGGGTTTGGGTGTTTCATTTAAATTATAACCTCGCGTGTTGTAAAACATTAATTTTAATATTCCACGCGTGACCTCTGTCTAATCATGCGGTAATATTTCCGGTGGCATCTTGTGCACTACTCATAAACACCATCTGTGAACTCATTTGATGTCCAGATGCTACCTATCGCCAATATTGTCTCTCCAGACAGATTATTTCGATAATCACACACAGGGATGGACCCGTGAAACGATTATCTCATATCGTCTGTGATCGTGCGTTCTCCAGACAGACAATCTTGGCTACCTATTCATCCTCGTACGAGACCATATTGTGTTAAACGAGAATCATCCCCTGTCAAAGGTAGCCGGCGACTGAGTCGATTGGTAAGCGTATTATCGCTGACCGGCGATAATGACCGGGTATTGTTATGTTTATACCACCGTTCACCTGGCGGAACGTAAATACGTTTGAGGAGTGGTAAACAAGATACTTCTGTAATGGAGGGGAGTGTTAGAAACTTTCCCCTACTGATTGAGCATAGAGAGTAAAATAATGAATGAAAGGGCATAACAATTGCCAAATATGAGCGGTTGGAGAGAAAATTAAGAAAAAAATGATACTGCCGTAGTGGCTTAAGGTGTGAGAGAGCCACTAAAAGAATACGTCTAGACGTTTCGTCACAAACACAATTTTTAGGATCACTGTTCCGTCAATTCACTTCAAATTAATAAATGTTCCGTGAACAAAAACGTTTGAGAAACGCTGTCGTAAGGAAATTGAAAAAGCGGTAAACGCCTTTACTATAAACGCTGGCACAGTGTCCCGCCAGGCATCAGCCTGACTACTCTGCTAGACGAACAATTAGGAGCGCGTGAGAAATTTGATACACACAAGGAAGGGAAACCCGAGGCCTGTAAACAGTAAATTAATATGAAACAAATATAAAGGTATGTTATCAGGCACTCGCAGGAAATAAAGAAGTAGAACACCAGACAACAGAAAAACAACAGACATGAGTGGCTTACCCAGGATTTGAACACTGGACCATCCGTGCGACAACCCCGCCTAGCCATGCAAGTGAATCACACTATCCTCCCTGCCATCTACGCATCATCAAAAAATAATGTTTCAATGGCAGGTCATCAGTGCGAACCACAATACACGACACCGGAAGTCCACCATGGGCAGTTCAGCCTATTAATGACGCAATCACTTCTGTTGTTTCTCTATCCTGCAGTATAGGCCAATCCAACAAGACAAGGACCTTAATACTGTGTCCAGTAAATGATAGTAGACTAGAACAGTGAGAACAGGACAGTGGGTAGGTTTGGTATTGTATAAACATTTATTACACACAAGGAAGGGAAACCCGAGGCCTGTAAACCTGGTTCAAACCCGGGCGTCAGCGTTTGAAGAAATGTTTACGACCGGAAATTTGACTGAATAACCTGAACGGCTCCTGCACATAAATCCCGTGTGGATGGGAAGGAGCGAAGCTCCTGACCGGGTTGGAAGGAAAGTCCACTGATCCCCCAGCCTCGCAATGACATGTCATTGGGCCAAAAGAGCTGGAAAGCTCGAGTGCCGCTGGTTAAAGAAAAGAAAAGAAAAAAGTGGAGAATTGACAGACTTACAAAATCCTTATACGGAAAAGGACCGTATAAAATTTACAAGCGCATGAGTCATGCAGAAAATTTCATGAGGAAGTTATCATATCACGGATGATTGAATACAATTGACTGGGCAGTTCTAGATGTTATAAACACCACTTATGATTGGTGCATGGTCAGTTTCTAAAACCATGCGCGTGATACGAAAGTTGCAATATAATCTGTCACTTTCGCCATATTAGAGCACTGTGAAATTCACCTCGTCAAGGAGAGAGCCAGCTAGCGAGAGTAAGTAATGGGATCAGAATTCCATTTATCGGACCGGACCTTGTTTGAGCATACTTGTGGACTTAAAGCCCAGGAAAACTCTACCTACATTAACTCTTAACGGACGAGAGGTCAGTATTCATGGCCGATTATCCCTATCGCTTGTGATTAGAGTCCAGTTTTTTTAGCCAGTATATTTGGACTAAGGTTTTTGGGTTGTCCAAGTTTTATATTGTATTAACTCTCATTAAATTTCCTCAACCTTTATGCATAACATTACTATACTTTTAATAAAGCTTGGAAAGAACTGACCAATAAACTTTAAAACTACATGAAAACTCACAGTGACAGAAAATTCTTTGTGTCAGACAGGGGAAAAGCTCGACGGCCTTTAAGAGTTAACACGGAAAGCCGGAATCCTAGGAATCTGAAACACAAAGTCAGAGGTGGGAGCCTAGTGTAAAGTAATATCCCAGACCGCGTGTAAGAGGTATCTTAAACAAGTTGCTATTACTATTGCTCTGAGCCAGGAGTCAGTATTGCTAAAGAGATTTTAGGGTGAGTTGTACATTTTAAAATTCTATATTTTGCATTTATTAACATGTGAAAATTGCTAATGGATGTCCAATTCATACGAGGCTGGCAACCTCAGCAATATAATGATGGTTTTATGAACTACCACTGCAAGAGCTGGTGACTGCTTTATGCAAATTTCTCATAGAGAACTAAAAGCAGAGATAGTGCTAAGATCCAATTGGAGCAGGGAGTGGATGATGATAGAACAGATGTACATACTTATTATATTATTCACCTTTTCAACCAGTGAAAATGTAAAGATATTGTAATGAATGTTTTCCGCTAACTGGAATTAATATTAATGCTCAGAGAGGGTACTGTTCTGAGGTAGATGGGATGGTGGGATGAAAACGGAAAGGGGGGGGGGGGGGCAAACGGTTGTGTGTCACAAAACCCAATACTCAAGAGGGTATTCGTTTCTCTTCTTTCATTATACTAGTCGGTGGTACCAGTTGAGAGTACTATCTCTGGAACAAAGTGTGTGGTATAAGTGGCCTGCTGTCAAAGCTAGACATCATCATCAGATGGGTCTTGAAGACGCTGGACCAGCTTCGTGATTACTCCCCTGATATTTCTTGGAACATGCCACAACCTTTAGACTTGACTAGTGACGAGAGTGCATCAGTCCATAACCTGCGAAGAACCAACCATCGGCTGTAGCAGAAGCCAAACTTAGTGGCAGCTAACTTAAAAGCTGCCAAGTGAACTGTTTTCAGAAACTCCCCTCAATATCCATAACATCACCCTGTGATGATAACCTTTTTTCTTAAAGAGAATTTCTCATTTTACACTGTAAATATAATTGATTTTTAAATTTGTTATTTATATTTGTTATTGAATATATATATATATATATATATATATATATATATATATATATATATATATATATATATATATAGATATATATATATATATATATATATATATATATATATATATATATATATATATATATATATATATATATATATATATATACAAATTTATAGTTGATTTAATCCTTTTGAGTGTACTGCACCCGTATGTCCCAGTCATCTTAAATGCACTTAAAACAGAGCTACTAAATTAAGATTCCACTGAATTAAATCAGTTGGGAGCTTTAACGAGCTAAAGTGCATAATAATTTTTTATAAAAGGTGTCGGGCAGGTACAAAATTAACAATTGTTCAGTCCAATTCAGCATTGTTCTTGATGTCTGAATTATCTTATGAAATCGCCCTCGAGGTAGAAGCATCATCGTCCTTCTATCTGTATCTCTGCCAAGAGTACTCTTGTGTGAAGGTAGATACCTTTGAAGACCTACATTATATACTCTAGGTTTTGGCCATTGTTGGGCCATCACGGCAGAGCAAAGTGGGGGCAACCCGTGACTCTGGTACTTGTCTGGTTCTTGTCATTTCTTGTTCCACTAGCACTTGCGTGGTTCTTGTCATCAGTTCCACATTAGTCATTCCACTTCTATCCTACTATACGACGGAGACACACACTAATGAACGTTATTTTGTTGTTGTTGTTATCCTCTATGTATCACATGCATACGATAGTACTGACTTGACATTTGAGTTGAAGATTCGGATGTTTGCGTTGGGCTTGATTTCTGTGAATTTGTATATACTTCCATATTGCAACGAAAGCTCCTCTTGAATTTTGTAATAATTTTTTTTTTATATAACGTCTGTCCCTTCATCTTTGTATATATTGTTACCAAGATACGTGTATGATTCTAAATCTTGTATGGGTGTTACTACAAGTGCAAAATGTCATTTTGAGTTTTTTTTAGACCTAAAATACTTACCATACGGCATCTCACATTTTGACATATCTGGTTTACTAGAGCATTGACCTTTTTTCAAAAATATTCACGTGATTAAAAATAGTAATTAAACCGATCTCTTTCTTACATGACAATGGTTAGGTGTGCGTCAAACAGGATACATTAAATTATTTTGTTTTGTTGTTGACAATCGTGTTCAGGTTCTAGATTCGTTACGTAACTCGTCTTCACAATAGCGTGTCACAGCGTTTATGCAAGTGTTTCTCAACCTTTTTACTATTACGGAACCCATAAAATAAATCTTCGTAACCCGCGGAACGCCTAAATATGAAAATATTAGTACACGGAAAGAAATTAATATACGTTGTAAAAAAAAAAACCTAGATATAATCTCAGTAAAAGTACTTATTACCAAAACACGAGAAATTTAGAAAGCGAAAAAAGTAGCTCCTGCTCGTAATGTAAGCTAAAGAAAGCTCATGAAGTCACTCCGGTACATAAACCACTCTACGTATCGTTGTCAGATCTGGTGGAACATGAGATACGAGGGAGACACAGACGTTAGATATGCCCCCTTTTTCTCCACCCCCTTCGCTGCTAAACTCTCTCTCTCTCTCTCTTTGCACACATTTCGTTAGCAATCCTTTCCCTGCCAGTCTCATCACGTGACATAGAGTGTCTAGATGACTTGGTAGCGAAGCGGTGTTCTGGGCATTCAAACTAACTGCATTTTCTAACTCCCAACCGTCTGTTTTGAATTCCTTGAAGGTCTATATCTCTTGGGATGCTGAAGGGTAACACATCACCATCATTATCAGCCGCCATCTCCGCAACGAAAGTCGGTTGCAATGGATCTCCAACGTCTTCTGTATTTTGTCTTGATGGTGCACTCTGATAGACTGTTTCCTGTACATCTTTTGATGTTATCTCCTCACTTATAGTGGTGTCTTCCTCTTGAGTGATCTTCTGCGAGGTGTTATGTCTTTTTACATGGCTAAAGTATTTCAGTTGCCTAATTTTGATCTCCTTCATTAGTTCTCTTTTCATACCTAGCTTTTCTAGAACCTCCTTATTTGTTTTCTTCTCTTTTCATGAGATGTATCCCATTCTTCTATATATCTACAACTCGACAACCGCAATTATTTCTTCTAATAGCTTATTCATTGTTCACGTTCCTACACCATACATAAATGAAAAAAAAAATGAAAAAAAAATCTATATATATATTAATATTAAACACTTGCTGACTCTCAGTTTTACTGTTTGAGTTAGTTGTTTAGATGTCAGTTTTACTGTGTGAGTTAATTGTTTAGATGTCAGTTTTTGTCTCATGTTGTTGAATGCAGCTTTGGCCATTCCTATAGAAGCATCATCATCCTTCTATCTGCATCTCTGCCAAGAGTAATGTTGTGCGAAGGTAGACACCTTTGAAGACCCCCATTATATACTCTAGGTTTTGGCCATTATTGGACCATCACTGCAGAGCAAAGGGGAGGCAACCCGTGACTCTGGTACTTACGTGATTCTTGTCATTTCTTGTTCCACTAGCACTTGCGTGATTCTTGTCATCAGTTCCACATTAATCATTCCACTTCTATCCTACTATACGACGGAGACACACACTAATGAACGTTATTTTTTGTTGTTGTTGTTATCCTCAATGTGTCACATCCATACGATAGTACTGACTTGACATTTGAGTTGAAGATTCCGATGTTTGCGTTGGGCTTGATTTCTTTAAATTTGTATATACTTCGCTATTGCAACGGAAGCTCCTCTTGAATTTTGTAATAATTTTTTTGTGTATGACGTCTGTCCCTTCGTAAAAAAAAAAAAAAAGTAAAAGCTCCTGCTCGTAATGTAAGCTAAAGAAAGCTCATGAAGTCACTCCGGTACATAAACCACTCTACGTATTGTTGTCAGATCTGGTGGAACATGAGATACGAGGGAGACAGTGACGTTAGATATGACACATGTTGAGGAAACTTATTGAGAGCATTACAAGGCAACCCTTGATTTGAAATTCCCAGGGTTAAGATAGGTTTTAAAAAAAAGGATGGGAGCGAAAACACATGGAGAGGAGAACTGGACACATATTTGAAAGGGATAAATAAGATATAGGTAGTTCTTGTGTGGACGGCACAAGACTAAAAGGTCAGAGTTGAAGGCCGTTTTTGTTTCTTGATAGGGTTTTGCAAGTGTTTATTGTTTACATACAACATTCATGTGAAGTTAATGTCCAGGGTTCTTTCTTTACGTACCTTGCAGACAAATATTAATGTTCTTTCGTTCACGCACCGCTTTCTTTAAAGAAAATAATAACTGCCACATGACGGTCATAAACTTAATTACACATGAAGAATGTTACAATAGACCCATTGATGTGGTCAGGCAGTTCGTACACAACCAAGATTAATAATAATAAAAGTCACTCATAGGTATGAAACAATCCTTTCCATCATGAAATATGGAATACAGTTGTATATTTTCAATACACAGGATCTTGTACACATGAATATATCTTATGGGCCATACACACACACCCATATACACATCTCAACAGCCAAAATGGCTGGTCACTGAATGCCCCCTTTTTCTCCACCCCCTTCGCTGCTAAACTCTCTCTCTCTCTATTTGCACACGCTTCGTTAGCAATCCTTTCCCTGCCAGTCTCATCACGTGACATAGAGTGTCTAGATGACTTGGTAGCGAAGCGGTGTTCTGGGCATTCAAACTAACTGCATTTTCTAACTCCCAACAGTCTGCTTTGAATTTCTTGAAGGTCTATATCTCTTGGGATGCTAAAGGGTAACAAATCACCATCATCATCAGCCGCCATCTCCGCAACGAAAGTCGGTTGCATTGGATCTCCAACGTCTTCTGTTTCTTGTGTTGATGGTGCACTCTGATAGACTGTTTCCTGTCCATCTTTTGATGTTATCTCCCCACTTATAGTGGTGTCTTCCTCTTGAGTGATCTTCTGCGAGGTGTTATGTCTTTTTACATGGCTAAAGTATTTCAGTTGCCTAATTTTGATCTCCTTCATTAGTTCTCTTTTCATACCTAGCTTTTCTAGAACCTTGTTATTTGTTTTCTTCTCATAAATGAAAAAAAAAAAAAAAAAAAAAAAAATATATAATATATAATTTTCATGAGATGTTTATCATTCTTTTTGTCTCAATTGTTGTTACAAAAATAAATGAAAAAAAAAAAAGCTTAAAATATATATATATATATATATATATAAAACACTTGATGACTCTCAGTTTTACTGTGTGAGTTAATTGTTTAGATGTCAGTTTTTGTCTCATGTTGTTGAATGCAGCTTTGGCCATTCCTATTCCCTTCTTGATTTCTGTTTCACATCTGCCATCTTCTGTTATTATATGACGAAGATATGAGAAACTCTTGGCTTGTTCCAGGATTTTCCCATTTATGCTTATCTTTAATGTTGGCATAACGTCTATTTTGCTAATTATCTTAGTTTTTGTTTTCTCGATAACCAATCAATAATCGTGACTTACGCTGTTTACTTCTTCTTCTTCTTCCATCCGTAGCCACCAACCGGCAAAGCAGTATGTGGCCAGTACGCCTAGTGGCGTCTTAGGGCAACAACAAATTGATCAATCTATCGCTGTTTCCACCACGCCTAGTGGCGTCTTTGTGGAACAAAAACAGACCAAACAATCTATCGCTGTTTCCGTAATCAGATTGGTTGGCAAGCAGGTGATCAGCCCACTGTGCGAAGTTTTTTACGGGATGGGGTGCTGTTTACTTGCTTCGATCTATCTGTTCACTTTCAGCTACCAAAACGGTATCATCTGCATATCTAAGATATTTTTTTAACCATCCACTTACGTTCAGTGCTGGTATTCCAGCATCTGTTTGAAAAGATCTTTCTGTAACAGTTTGTTCCCAATAAAGGTTGCTGAGTATTCTGAAGTATTTTACATCATTAGCTATATCTTCGAGGCCTTCAATTATTTTCTAGTGGCGGACTCAAAAGCCTTCTTTAGTCAATGAAGCACATGTAAATACTTGTTTGGACCACTGTATATTTTTCTGCTAATACTCTTAGGCAAAATATTGTTCCGTTGAAAAGTTGAAAACCAGACTGGTCTTCTACTTTGACTTCGTTACCTACCTTACTTTTTTTTCTCTCCTGTATATTTTTTAGCAGTAAGTTAGTATTACTGACTCATCAGGCTGATTGTTCTAAAGACTGAACATTCTGTTGCGTTAGGTTTTTTGGGCAATGTTATAAAGACTGATGTCTTCATGTCAATTGGTATAAATCCTGTATTGTATATATCGTTACACAGATCTGTGATTGTATCAGACCACAACTATCAAACGCTTCTATCATTTCTATTTTTATGTTGTTCATTCCTGCTGATTTTTCTTTTTGCGACATATTGATTGCTTTCTCTACTTCTGATCTGAGAATGTTTGGAACTTCATTAGAATCTGGTGATGGTTGTTCACCTCTGTTGTCCTCGAACAAGACCCACTCAAAAAGTTTAAAATGTCTTCCAAAAACTATATTACTGCTTGATCATTATGTTTTGAATAATAATTTTTTAAAAAAAATTCTAGAAATCAAGCGGAACCGAAAAAGACTAGAAAAGCTAAAAAATATTCTGAGATGTCTGTAGACGAAAAAAATAGTCTTAACGAGAATTACATATATGGTGCACAACTTTCAGGAAGTTTTGACTAGAGTTATTCCTCTTGTCGGTGCAAAGCTCGCCGTTCTGTCTCTGTCTTATAGTACACGCAAATGAGCACACAAATCAGAAAAAAAATTGAGATCGCACTGAAATTCATACAAAATTGATAAAGGTTTGACTAAAACTCCCTCATTTTATTTCCAAGTATTTGTTAATTTAGGGGCCTCGCGGAACCCTTGGCAACGTCTCGCGGTACCCCAGAGTTCAGCGGAATCCTGGTAGAGAATCAATGATTAACGCAATGTTTTGTGAGATTGTTTTTAGTAACATGGAGTTCAGAAACGTGAAGTTCGTGAATAAATTACATGACGGGTGAAAGTTTTTTCACTTATTAGCAGTTTAATGAAACCACTGTAAAAGCGACTGAGACATTTTGCTGTTCGCAGAAACTTAATCTGTAGTTAGATAGTTCTGTCAAATTTATTAAGTTTTAAACTGCCTTAAACTGCTGCTGATTATTTTAAAGATATTATTTATTTTACACGATGAAACTGATTTCAGTGTTGGCGTTAGTGTCTCTGATGTCACTTGTCTCTGCGAGAGGAATTGATACCTACACCGTAAGATTATCTTACATATTATGTCATTTCTCGTTTACTTAATGCTTTGTGATTATCATATATTAAGTACCATCTGTACTATTATTTTTCTCTTCAGACAATGTTATATAACTGAATTAAAAGTGTTGTAATACACAAACAAAGTAATGCTTTAGAGTTCTATCTATCTATCTATCTATCTATCTATCTATCTATCTATCTATCTATCTATCTATCTATCTATCTATCTATCTATCTATCTATCTATCTATCTATCTAACTATCTATCTATCTATCTATCTATCTATCTATCTATCTATCTATCTATCTATCTATCTGTCTGTCTGTCTGTCTGTCTGTCTGTCTGTCTGTCTATCTATCTATCTATCTATCTATCTATCTATCTATCTATCTATCTATCTATCTATCTATCTATCTATCTATCTATCTATCTATCTATCTATCTATCTATCTATCTTAAAACACAATGTATACGACAATGAACATATAAAACGTGATTAAGAAGTTACTTCATATTTTCAAATGTACATTTTTTTCACTCCTATACAACAAAATTATCTAAGACAAACATTAAAAAAAAGATAATGGACTATTGTTTTATGACATAACATGATATTTAACTTTAGAGCTGACTTTGAGATTCGGCTTGTTTAACACAGGGTCTCATATGGGACAATACATTTTGCTCTCAATGTTAACACGAGTTATTTACCATTTTACGTTTGTTTTCAATCTAGGTTTAAAGATACTTATTACTCAAAATGACGCTTATTGTAAAAAACACTTATTACTCAAACGACACTTATTTCTCAAAAGACACTTGTTGTTCAAATGATACTTATTGTTCAAATGACACTTGTTGCTCAAAAGACACTTATTGTTCAAACGACACTTATTGCTCAAGTGACACCTATTGCTCAATTGTCACTTATTGCTCAAAAGATACTTATTACTCAAAATTACGCTTATTGAAAAAAAAAACACTTATTGGTCAAATGACACTTATTGTTGATTATTTTGACACTTGTTTCCCGTGTCTCTAATACAGATTAATGAGTATATACAAGTACATATACAAAATAGTTAGTGACTTTTCAGTCACCATGTAGATTGCGCGGAGTTATAAATAGCCACCATTGAGGAACACAAGAGTGAGAAGACTATATCTCAACGCTACTCAGGTCCCTGTGGAGCATAGACCGTCAAAAAACACATGCCATCTCCTCCTGTCCTCCTTGTCGTTTTTAATTTCCTATCTTCGGAGCATTCGATTTACAGAGTGGTAAGAGAACTAGTCTCTGGCAGCAAGGATGCCGTGTTCAATTCACGGTATTGACACGTTTCAGTCTACCCAGCTGTATATGGCCACCTTACGTTGCACTTGAGTTTAAGGATGGACAAGGCAGCGAGGAAGGGAACTTGTCACCCCACCTCTCGATGCTAGACCTAGTAAAGTAAAGTCTCTTAACACTTCACCCCTCTACGGCAGTATCTGCTATGGGATTACCTTTACCTGTTCTTTTCATCTCCAGTTGTCTTCTCCCTGGCTTTTCGGTCTATCTCTTCTTCTCACACCCTGGGGTTTCCAGGACAAGAACTGCCTGGTAATGCAATCAACACGTTTCCTCAACACACAGTGTAAGTATCTGTAGTCACAATGTTTAACTCAACACACAGTGTACGTATCTGTACTCACAATGTATCAGTTTTTCAACGTTTCTTTCAAATTTCAGGAACTTGCGATAAAGCAGGGAGGTAAATTAGTTAATGAAACTCTTCACGACTATACAGAAAACTGTAAGTTAAACAGGCGTAATTATAATTTGTAAGAATGATTCATCATCGCCTTCCAGTACCGAGATCAGTACAGGTCTTCAACACACTTATGCCGAGTATCCCGTGCCATCAGTTGAAGGTCTATCCATGTCGTCTTCATGTCCTTCATGTAAGCCTCCAGTTCTCTTCTCTCTGTTTTCTTCATCCACTTCATGTCTGTCTTCAGTTCCCTCCTCCAGTGGTCGTTGGTCTTCCTCTACGCTAGAGCAAGAACTGCCCGGTAATGCTATCAGCAGGTTTTATCATTGTGTGTCCCATCCATCGCCAACGTCTTCTTCTCATCTCTTGTTCCACTAGCGCCTATCTGGCTCTTATCATCTCTTGTTCCACTAGCACCTATCTGGCTCTTGTCATCTCTTGTTCCACTAGCGCCCATCTGGCTCTTTTCAACTCTTGTTCCACTAGCGCCTATCTGGCTCTTATCATCTCTTGTTCCATTAGCGCCTATCTGGCTCTTATCATCTCTTGTTCCATGATAAGGGTGGATTAGGGCTAAATGATAATGGTGCGCCACAATGCCAGGTACGTTAGCTCCGTATAAGATTGACGACCACTTGCCACCCCTATCGACACCTGGTATTAAAGTGCAAGATGTAGGTGTCTTCTCTGATTTTAGGATGTTGCTGTGTATGTGGTAGTAGAACAGTTCACAGGGTATAACACAGGCAACATGATGTGTAGAGTCATAGAAATGGTAACTTCGTTGTATAATTTTTTTCCATTTATTGCACGCCACAAAACAGTCAGGATATTTATATCATCAACATAGTTCAACGAGTTCAGCATTCAAAATCATAGAGTTCTAGTTCGTGAAGCTGTATAAATAATATATATAAATTCTGCAACAGTGTCAGCTGCAGATCATCACTGTTCATAGACAATAATAAATATTCCCTTTCTGATGCTAGCAGATCAGATGTATACAATCAGTCCGTTTACTGTCTGCACGTGAATAGCATACATGGATTACAGGTCAGCTCGACCTTTATAATGTTTCTAAGTCTAACCATCTGACTTGGACGTGATCTCTGATATAACGAATCCTGGAACACAGACAATAGTCTTGTTGGTCTAGAGCGACCCATATATATATAACTAGTTCAGGTATAAAGATACCGGTGACTTAATCCTAGTCAAAGTACCTCTCCATTTTGAATCACACAGGCGAGCAAAAAGGCGACAAAATGACGAACCTCTAGATGATAGATAAAGTTCGATACAAGAGGAATTACCTTATTTCGGAAAATCAACCATGAACATATGCCTCCAGGCAGGCTTGAATAATACTGGGAAATAGTCTAGTTAGCTAACTAACTCACAAAGACAATGTATTTCCCTCAGAAAATCACAAGACGCAGGTCGCGTCTGCTCGCTACTTAGCCCATTTCTAAACTCCCCGAGCTGGCCGGAACAACAAATGAAAACCAAGTCGAGACATGCGCAGAACGACAATCTCTGAGTCGCCGTTCACAATAAGACGATTCTAAGAACATTCGAGATAAAAGTCTTACACAGTCGCGCCTTTTATGGTCATGAAAAGAAGCGTTAAGACAGGTTTTCAGACATCTACCATAGTTGACTGGTACTACCAAATAAGGAGATGTGGTCACGCTTCGTTCAAGAAATTATAGACCGAACGTGTCTCTCTATACAAGAGGAGGTAAACTCCTAAAAAAATAGCAGTATCAATATTTCGGGTTCTGTCCCTTTGACTGTAAATATATATAATATACATTTCAGTCAAAAAATGATCATACATACGAAAAATGTTTATACAAACGAAAAATAATAATGATCCGTGCGTAACATTACCGCACCCTCCCGGGAAAAAAAAATGAAACATTTTTTTTTTTTTAAATCCTGGAGCCGGAAAAAAAAAATCTAGGCTCCTAACGCACGTATGATGCGCGGATATATACCTAACAAATTAGCTCAACGCATGGAGCGACACTGAGATCATATCTCAGATCCTTAGAGAAAAAAATTTATCTAAGTATACGCTTATATATTCCAGGAAGGTGCCACCAACACACGCCACAATGATGGCAACATCATAATGAAAATCAAATTATTCTCATACCAATATATGAAATTAAATATATTATTATGGTATCATACAATGTGTTGCAAATAGCGGTGTAATTTACTAATATACCGCACTATATTATTACATTATATAAAGCAACAGTAATTAATAAGTAATACATGTGTTGATCTTCGTTGACATAAAACATTCAATAGAAGAAGATGTGGACATCATCCGCTCCCAATCTAGGACAGGACTTGATATCCTCAAAGTTCCACAATGGACATAAACTCGCAGACTTCAATGATGTGCTGCGAAAATATCAATAACACAAATCTTAAAGACAACTGGTAAATCTCCTAATACAATCCTGAAAATAATTTATTTAAATGTGGCCGAGTGATCTTTTGGCCCGTATATCACTAACTAAGCCTTCTTAGATAATTACATGGTACAATGTTATAAATTCCGCCCCAAAAAAGTGAGAAAAAAAAATCTACTAACATGTCATTATAATATTGGCTTGTATATCAGGAAATATATATGACAGAAGAATCATGTGGAATCGTGTGGGCATCTGGACAGAATGTCTGCCATCACATTATCCGAACCACGGATAGCTCGAACCGAGAAATGAAATGGTTGAAGAGCTATGGCATAACGAGTGGACCTCGAGCTCTTCAAGTTTTTGCTCTGAATAGCAGTAAGCGCTTTCTGGTCGGTTTCCACAATGAAATGTGCGCCTAGAAGAAATCTTTGTAACTTCAGAATAGACCATACCATAGCCAATAACTCACGGTCTAAAACCGAGTAATTCTTTTCTGCAGCATTTAATTTCCTAGAGATATACATCACCGGATGCAGAGTATCAGAATACTCCTGCATTAGTGCTGCCCCAATCCCAGTTGACGAGGCGTCACTCCGAAGAACAAAAGTCTTCTCAATAGTAGGTAACCTAAGAATAGGTGGAGATGAAAATAGGGCTTTAACCTGGTCCAATGAGGATTGACATTCTTTAGACCAGCGGATCAGATTAGGCGACCCTTTCTTCAATAAAGTAGAAAGCGGTGCCATAATGGAGGACAGATTCGGAATGAATCGTCCGTAGAATTGGATCAAACCTAATAGACTCCTTACTTGTTTCTTCGTCTTAGGGACCGAAATGTTAAGTATTTTTGAAACATTGTGGTCCTCTGTCTTTAAAAGACCACGACCAACACGATGACCTAGGAAAGAAATCTCACTAAATCCTATAAAGGCTTTAGAGGGTTTTGCAGTCAAGTTATACTCGCGAAGAGTGGACAGTAATTCGTATAAACCCAAATAGTGATCTTCCCAGGAATCACTGAATAGACAGATATCATCTAGGTATGCTATGACATCTGTACGATATGCGAGAATTCGCCGCATCATGCGTACGAATGTAGCAGGGGCGTTCATAAGACCAAAAGGCATGAAATTCCATTGGAATAAACCCCTAGGTGTAGAAAAAAGCTGTGAAAGGTTTGGCACGTTCTGTTAGCGGGACTTGCCAATAACCTTTAGACAAATCTAGTTTGGTAAAGAATCTAGAATTAGAAAGTTTATTGAGTAGCTCTTCTAATGAAGGCATAGGTTCAGCATCGAACTTCGTAACTTGGTTCAATTTGCGATAATCTACGCAAATGCGAATGTTATTATCCTTCTTTCGAACAATAACCATAGACGAAGAGTATGCTGAAGTGGATGGTTCAATGATTTCCAAACGTATCATTTCATCCAATTCTTTTTCGACTTGAGACTGGAAATGGATAGGTATTGGATATAGGGTCTGACTCTGATAGGATTATGATCAGTTAGCACAATGTCATGTTCAATGACATGTGTGTGTCCCGGGATGTCTGTAAGAACATCCTGAAATGATTGCAACATCGAAGAAACTTGTCGATGTTCCTCAGCGGAAAGATTTGGAGAAACGGACACGTTTTTCCAAGATTCCGTAGAATAAAGTGGGACCATAGAAAGAGGAAGATTGACATCAGAAAAAGTAGTAGTTTCCTCATCCTGTATAACTGACAGAGATGAGTACTGACCATGAGGTGCTTGAGAATTGTCCGTAGCCTGGAAAATAGGCTGCAAATAGTCAGGTCTTTCATAAAATTCCGTGAGCATATTTATGTGGAAAGTTTTATGCTTTCCATCAATATCGACAACATAGTCGACATCAGAAATTTTGGAGACTATTGCATATGGACCTTTCCATGCAATTAGAAGTCTGTTCTCCCTTGAAGGAAGTAGAACGAGAGCTTTGTCACCTGGACAAAGTTGTCGTAGACATCTATTCTTATTTGCAAACTGCCTTGCCTTTTCTTTAGCAAATTCGGAAGACGAAGTTGCTAGTTTGCATGCCTCGATGATCTTTTGCCTAAGAGCAATGACGTACTCATAAGAAGATTGAGTTTCATCGCTAATATTATCGGCAGTGATTAGATCGTGAAGTAAAGACATAGGGCCGCGCGGTTGCGCGCCAAAAACAAGTTCAAAAGGGGAAAACCCTGTATGTTCATTGGGGACCTCTCTATACGCAAAGAGAGCCGCGGGTAAGACCCTGTCCCAATCCTGAGGATGATCCTCAGTTATTTTACCAAGTAAAGTTTTCAGAGTCCTATTTAAACGTTCGACCAACCCATTAGACATTGGGTGATAGATACTGCTGAGAGAGACCTTTTAATGTGTAGCATAGACATTACCTGTGACATAGTGTCTGATATAAGTTGAGTGCCATGGTCTGACAATATTTCCCGGGAAAACCCAAGCGAGAAAATATCAGCCAAAGAGCGTCTGCGATATCAGCAGTTGAGATGCTCTTGAGAGGTATTGCCTCTGGCCAACGTGTGCACATATCGACACATGTAAGGATAAATTGATGTCCTCTAGCCGACTTAATTCTAAAAGGACCGATAATATCTATTGCCATTTTTTGAAAAGGGCGAATAGGAATGTCAGCAGCCTGGATAGGCGCAGCATGTCGTGGTCCTTTAGATTTGACCTCCTGACATACTTTGCAAGAGCGACAGTACATTCGTATGTCCTTGCTCACAAATGGCCAAAAGAAAGCCGCAAGAACCCTCGACTTTGTACGGGAAAAACCCATATGTCCAGCACATTGCGAGTCATGAGCATGTTGCAATATTTGCAATCTCATGCTCTTGGGCACAAGAATTTGTGAATGAGTGGACGTAGTCGAGTCTTGTACCATACGTACAAGTACGCCGTTCTTCATAGAAATCCAAGATTTTCTATTAGTATTTTGATTAGGATCACCTTTTTTTGCTAGAATGAAGAATTTTTGTAAAGAAGGATCTTCTTCTTGCAATTTGATAAATGAGTCACGTGTAATAGTCAAGTGACTATCTTGGTCATTTACTTCATCATTATTAGTTAATGAAGTTTGAGGTGGATCCAGAGCATGTGCTCTTGTGACCACCGCATTGGTAGCTTCAATGTTTTGCTCTTCCCAAACAGCAATCTGCTGTGGGGTACATTCCCTAACTCCGTGAATACGACCAATAATAAGGTCCGCAATAGGGTTTGGAAGTAGACACGCGTGGACCTCTCCCGTGAAGAAAGGAGTAGCAATGTGTATTATAGCAGTAGGATACTTTTCCAACGTGCCACCAAATGTGACACATTTGATGACCTTTCCTGTAGCACAGGATGGATCTACAAGAGATTGCCTAACCCCGACAGTAGTACATCCAGAGTCAAACAACACTGAGACTGGATTATTATTTACAAGCCCCTTATGTAATATAAGAGAACCTCTCCCATCATGAGCAACATTAGCAGGAAGAGCGGGCAAAGGATGACCACAGCTTAAAATACTAACGGTCTTTGGGTCAAATAAAGTACTGCATTGGATACATTTATTTGCTCTACCAAAATCAAAAGATGAGCATCCGATAGCATTATGGTCTTTATTATCATTAACCTGTTTATCTACTCCCTGAGATTCTTGTTGAACAGAGTTTGTCTGTTGATATTTTTTTCTCTTATGTTGCGATCTACCGCGACCATTATTGCCTCTGCAATTATCATTAAAGTCCCTACTGTAATTTTTATCCTGGTTTGAGTTCCAGTTTCCATAACTGTCATTACCATCTCTATACTGTTGAGAACCTCTATTATCCTGGTATTGAGGTCTCTGAGAAAAATATTTTCCTCTATACCGATTACCTTTGTGAAAATTTCTAAAGTTAACCGGAGTAGAATAACGTGTAGTATTAGGATGTCTCCAGTTCTGGGAAGAAGAATCACCCTGGAATTGATTACTATGATTCTGGGCATAATTACGGTTACTCTTTTTATTGAAATTTTGCTGGCTACCCTGAAATTTACGCATAAAATTTGGGCCATAAGGTGCTGCCGAAGCAACTGGCAGACCTTCTTTTACTTTAGAGTTGCTAATGGTTATGTGAGGATGCGCAGTAACATACTGGCTACAGTATTCTTCCATTTCTTTTATGTTTTTAGGCTTACGCTCATGAAGAAAAGAAAGAAAGGATTCATTAACAGAAGACATAACCTTGTCTCTAAGTAGTAAGTCCGTAAGAGCTTCAAATGTACTCTCTGTCTTAGACAACTCAACCCATCGTAAAAAAGTAAGACGGATGCCTGAGATGAATTCAGAGAATTCAACTCCAGTTTCTGGTAACATGTTTTTAAATTTAAGACGATATCCGTCCTCGTTAAGTTGGTACTTCTTTAACAATGCCGCCCTGACAACCTCATAGTTGATTTTGTCAGGCACATCTACCATACTCAACAAAGTCAAAGCATCACCTCTAAGTATCTTGGACAGATGATAAACATATAATGTTTTATCTATATTATGCACATTACATGCACTTTCAAATCTATCTAGATAAAATGTTATATCATCGATTGAGGGATTAAATGCTGGTAGATTAAGCTTGAAATCCTTAGCATTAGTCTTATCTGACACCTTATTTGCATCATTAGCATTACCAGCGTTCAATAACTTTAACTTCTCTAACTCTAAAGCTATGAGTTTTTTCTTCATGCTCCATTTTTGCTTTTCTCTCATCAGCTTCTCTTTGTAACCTTCTTTCTTCAGCCTCAGCTTGTTTTTCTAATCTTTTATTTTCAGCCTCTATTTCAAGTCTCTTATTTTCAGCCTCTTTTTCAAGTCTCTTATTTTCAGCCTCAGCCTGAAGTCTCTTCTCCTGAGATTCTGCTTCTCTTTTTTGTTTTTCCATTTCCATTTGTAATCTTTTTTCATCTACCTGCATCTGCAGTTTTAAATTTTCAACATCTATTCTCTTTTGTTCAGTTTGTTCTTTCATTTTCTTTTCTTCCGACTTCAATGCCTTGGCATATTGAACAGTCGCAAATTCTTCTAATTTATCACCTGTCTTCCCAAGGGCTTTACCCTGCTCAATAAAGTACTCAAATGTAGACATGATGTCTAAAATGTGAGTACAGAACCTGAAATAATTAATTATCTTATTCCAATCTTAATAGCAACAAGACTTAATAAAGTGCTTGTATAATCACTATGTTTAACCCAATCTCTGTGGGAAACAAGACTTGACACCAACTTGTATTATCAAATGTATAATAATATCACAAGTCACTTCTTAATCATCAGTGCACTACCCAAATCAGTGCATAACCATCAGTTATTTATCATAACTGCACTACAATAGTGCATAAGCAAAAAAAAAAAACCCACCAGTTAGTTATGATAAGTGCACTATAGACCAATAGTGCATGAGCATATATGTAACAATAGTGAAAGCTAACTATGCAAGAACTATGCAAACAATAACAAGACAATGTAAACAATAACAAAGGTCACCAACAATGTAAACAATAACAAAGATCAAAGTCAATGTAAACAACAACAAAGATCAAAGTCAATGTAAACAATAACAAAGATCAGAGTCAATGTAAACAATAACAAAGATCAGAGTCAATGTAAACAACAACAAAGATCAAACAATACGAAAACATTCGCATAAGTCAAATAAATAAACAGCGAAACTAAAAAGAAATGTGATGACAAAATGCGAAGATATGACAAACAAATGACGCTACAGTGTATACACAAAAATATACGTAAAGAACTGAATAATAGAAAAGGGGAGACCTACAAATACAAACCATCGAAATCGAAACTAAAAAACAGAAAGAAAGAGAGAAAAGAAAAAGAAAAAAAAAAATATACAAGAAACAAAAATAAAGCACAACTCGTCACAACTAAACAGATATAGCAACGATTGTCGCTAGCAAATTTCACAGTAGGAAATTCGCACAGTCCCTAACGAAAACGCTAACAGTAGAACCTCTGTGACGTGGTATCTTCTACTGAAAGACACCGCCCAACCGAGAAAACCCGCAGAATATAAACATATAAATATACAAATACAAATAACATATAACATGTAACAAATAGCAAAAAAATGTGAAAGAATTTAGAAGGCTCAGCTAGAACATAAGGGCACAGTTCACAAACAAAACAGGCCACTTAACTTCTATGTATCCACAACGTCAGCACAGTTCAGAACAGGATGTGATCAGCATTCTTAGGACAATGATCCAACGTTGATCCATATCTGCTCTCGTAAACTGCCATGACGAAGGAAATGAGCTTCTAACAGGAAACAGCTTCTGAACTTGACCTTCTGAATCTGCAACAGTACCTCTCAGACCGGAACAGTTGTTACGGCACTTGTCCTTCTTCTTAACAGATCAGGAAATTCATTCGCTCGGAACTTGTCCTTCTAGATGTAGACAAACTTCAATACTGCCGAGCAGCGCCGGGTAGTTTCAAAATATCAACAACTGTCAGTAATGCCGGGTACTTTCAAAATCTTTCATCAAAGGTGATGAATAGAAACTGCAACGTTGTCTTGTAGTCTGCTGATGATGTCTGGGTTTGTTGACCCCCTTGAGAGCTGGTATCAGAGTAAACCAACCTATGGCCACCAAAAATGATAAGGGTGGATTAGGGCTAAATGATAATGGTGCGCCACAATGCCAGGTACGTTAGCTCCGTATAAGATTGACGACCACTTGCCACCCCTATCGACACCTGGTATTAAAGTGCAAGATGTAGGTGTCTTCTCTGATTTTAGGATGTTGCTGTGTATGTGGTAGTAGAACAGTTCACAGGGTATAACACAGGCAACATGATGTGTAGAGTCATAGAAATGGTAACTTCGTTGTATAATTTTTTTTCCATTTATTGCACGCCACAAAACAGTCAGGATATTTATATCATCAACATAGTTCAACGAGTTCAGCATTCAAAATCATAGAGTTCTAGTTCGTGAAGCTGTATAAATAATATATATAAATTCTGCAACAGTGTCAGCTGCAGATCATCACTGTTCATAGACAATAATAAATATTCCCTTTCTGATGCTAGCAGATCAGATGTATACAATCAGTCCGTTTACTGTCTGCACGTGAATAGCATACATGGATTACAGGTCAGCTCGACCTTTATAATGTTTCTAAGTCTAACCATCTGACTTGGACGTGATCTCTGATATAACGAATCCTGGAACACAGACAATAGTCTTGTTGGTCTAGAGCGACCCATATATATATAACTAGTTCAGGTATAAAGATACCGGTGACTTAATCCTAGTCAAAGTACCTCTCCATTTTGAATCACACAGGCGAGCAAAAAGGCGACAAAATGACGAACCTCTAGATGATAGGATAAAGTTCGATACAAGAGGAATTACCTTATTTCGGAAAATCAACCATGAACATATGCCTCCAGGCAGGCTTGAATAATACTGGGAAATAGTCTAGTTAGCTAACTAACTCACAAAGACAATGTATTTCCCTCAGAAAATCACAAGACGCAGGTCGCGTCTGCTCGCTACTTAGCCCATTTCTAAACTCCCCGAGCTGGCCGGAACAACAAACGAAAACCAAGTCGAGACATGCGCAGAACGACAATCTCTGAGTCGCCGTTCACAATAAGACGATTCTAAGAACATTCGAGATAAAAGTCTTACACAGTCGCGCCTTTTATGGTCATGAAAAGAAGCGTTAAGACAGGTTTTCAGACATCTACCATAGTTGACTGGTACTACCAAATAAGGAGATGTGGTCACGCTTCGTTCAAGAAATTATAGACCGAACGTGTCTCTATACAAGAGGAGGTAAACTCCTAAAAAATAGCAGTATCAATATTTCGGGTTCTGTCCCTTTGACTGTAAATATATATAATATACATTTCAGTCAAAAAATGATCATACATACGAAAAATGTTTATACAAACGAAAAATAATAATGATCCGTGCGTAACATTCCACTAGTGCCTATTTGGCTCTTGTCTTCTCTTGTTCCACTAGCGCCTATCTGGCTCTTCTCATCTCTTGTTCCACTAGCGCCTATCTGGTTCTTGTCATCTCTTGTTCCACTAGTGCCTATCTGGCTCTTGTCATCTCTTGTTCCACTAGCCCCTATCTGGCTTTTTCAACTCTTGTTGAACTAGCGCCTATCTGGCTCTTGTCATCTCTTGTTCCACTAGCGCCTATCTGGCTCTTCTCATCTCTTGTTCCACTAGCGCCTATCTGGTTTTTGTCATCTCTTGTTCCACTAGTGCTTATCTGGCTCTTGTCATCTCTTGTTCCACTAGCGCCTATCTGGTTCTTGTCATCTCTTGTTCCACTAGTGCTTATCTGGCTCTTGTCATCTCTTGTTCCACTAGCGCCTATCTGGTTCTTGTCATCTCTTGTTCCACTAGTGCTTATCTGGTTCTTGTCATCTCTTGTTCCACTAGTGCCTATCTGGCTCTTGTCATCTCTTGTTCCACTAGCGCCTATTTGGCTCTTGTCTCCTCTTGTTCCACTAGCGCCTATTTGGCTCTTGTCTTCTCTTGTTCAATTAGTGCCTATCTGGCTCTTGTCATCTCTTGTTCCACTAGCACCTATCTGGCTCTTGTCATCTCTTGTTCCACTAGCACCTATCTGGCTCTTGTCATCTCTTGTTCCACTAGCGCCTATCTTGCTCTTCTCATCTCTTGTTCCACTAGCGCCTATCTGGTTCTTGTCATCTCTTGTTCCACTAGTGCTTATATGGCTCTTCTCAACTCTTGTTCCACTAGCGCCTACCTGGCTCTTCTCAACTCTTGTTCCACTAGCGCCTACCTGGCTCTTCTCATCTCTTGTTCCACTAGCGCCTATCTTGCTCTTCTCATCTCTTGTTCCACTAGCGCCTATCTGGTTCTTGTCATCTCTTGTTCCACTAGTGCTTATATGGCTCTTCTCAACTCTTGTTCCACTAGCGCCTATCTGGCTCTTCTCAACTCTTGTTCCACTAGCGCCTACCTGGCTCTTCTCATCTCTTGTTCCACTAGCGCCTATCTGGTTCTTGTCATCTCTTGTTCCACTAGTGCTTATATGGCTCTTCTCAACTCTTGTTCCACTAGCGCCTACCTGGCTCTTCTCAACTCTTGTTCCACTAGCGCCTACCTGGCTCTTCTCAACTCTTGTTCCACTAGCGCCTATCTTGCTCTTCTCATCTCTTGTTCCACTAGTGCCTATCTGGTTCTTGTCATCTCTTGTTCCACTAGTGCTTATATGGCTCTTCTCAACTCTTGTTCCACTAGCGCCTATCTGGCTCTTGTCATCTCTTGTTCCACTAACGCCCGTCTGGCTCTTGTCATCTCTTGTTCCACTAGCGCCTATCTGGCTCTTGTCATTTCTTGTTCCACTAGCGCCTATCTTTCTCTTGTCATCTCTTGTTTCACTAGCGCCCATCTGGCTCTTGTCATCTCTTGTTCCAGTAGCGCCCATCTGGCTCTTGTCATCTCTTGTTCCACTAACGCCCATCTCGCTCCTGTCACCTCTTGTTCGACTAACGCCTATCTGGCTCTTGTCATCTCTTGTTCCACTATCGCCTATCTGGCTGTTGTAATCTCTTGTTCCACTAACGCCCATCTGGCTCTTGTCATCTCTTGTTCCACTAACGCCCATCTGGCTCTTGTCATCTCTTGTTCCACTAACGCCCATCTGGCTCTTGTCATATCTTGTTCCACTAGCGCCCATCTGGCTCTTGTCATCTCTTGTTCCACTAACGCCTATCTGGCTCTTGTCATCAGTTCCACATTAATGATCTTGTCGTACTACTCCTATGTAAGCACACATCTACAAAAGTCTGTAGCTTTTTGGGTCGTTGTTTTTTTTTGTTCTCCATGTTTCACAGCCATACAATAGGACTGACTTGACATTTGAATTGAAAAAAAGATTTATTACAATGGTTTTAGATACCGTTTTGTAAAGATGCTGCTTGTAGCTCCTGGGTGTCTCTGAGGTGACAAAGAAATAATGTGCCTACTAATCTCTCTGGCGTGTCGTAAGAGATGACGAACATGGCATTGCATTTTGGGGCTAGCAACTTCATCAATTAGGAAAGTCAATAGTCATTTAGAAGAAAAATTGAGGCCTTTGAGGTGTGCATACAGTATAGTCCGAGTAAGCGGAACTCGTTTAAGCTGATTTTCGATTAAGTCGAAGCAATTTTGCAGGTCCCGGCCAAAAGTCTTCTTTGGCTTTGTTAAAAAAAAACTCCGGTTAAGACGAACTCTGATAAACTCGAATTTTCGAATAAGTCGACTATTTTCGAAAATAGAAATAATGAAGGCTATCGCAGTTTTAGACAGCAAAACATATTTTTCTTCTTTTTTTTTCTTTGGCCCTTGGCAGTTGCGTGACAAATCAATCAGTGACCATCACGCCTGGTGGCGTCTTGTAGGGCAGCAAGAAACTGTCTCCACTTTGCTCGGTCGACTGTCATAATTTTGTGTTGTGCCCCAGTTCTCGTTAATGCTTTAACATCTCTGTCTCCACAGTTCTCTTTTGGTCGCGTCCTTGCTGTCGCTTTCCTTCTGGAGTCCATGGCATGACAGTCCTGATGATGGTTTCCTTGTATCGTTATTTGTACTTACATTTCAAAATCCAATTCTATGTTTAGCGGTCAAGATGTTCGTTTACATGTCTGTGGCTTCCTGTCGGCTTTTACTACACAGCAGTCAAACGAGCCTTAGACTCCGGATGTCCATCCCGCGACAAAGCTTGGTCATTTGTTGCTGTTTCCGTAATGACTTATTTTTTACATAGACAGGGGTGTCAGCCGTCTGCTAAAACCCCAAACCTGAAGAACCAGGGTACCAGCTTTTGTCTGACTTCTACCCGCGCAGACTTGTCTGTCCAGTTTTGTAGAACCTGACAGCAGTAAAACTCCTGGTGGCATAGCTCTGTGGGTTGTCAGGGTACATAAGCCGCCATACCGCTACAAGGTATAGACACCATGGATGACAGTTAAAATATTTTGGTCTCACAAAAAGGCATAACGCCTTGTTGAAGGTTGTAATAGAAGGCAGAGTTGACAGCAAACGTGCAAGAGGAAGACAGCACTATGGGTCGCAAGATAACATCAAGAGATGGACAAGAAAGAGTCTATTAGAGTGCACCATCAAGACAAGACACAGAAGACAATGGAGATCTATTACAGCTGGCCTTCGATGTTGTTAAAGACAGAATATTAATGTAATTTTGTACCGTGAACACAAAAAAGCTATTACCAGTTATTTTTCGGTAATATGTCTCTCTGTGTTAAATCATGTGTTTGCACGGGTTTTCACTTATATTGAACGCTAAATATTTAATACGTCACCAGTAGTTTATGACGTAATGCGTTCTGCACTAATTTATGCTAACGGTTAAGATTCTTGGCCTTTCGTTATCTGTGGTCTTCGTGGTAAGACGTATTGTATTCAAGCTCCTGATATATTGTGGAAGAAGAGCTACAAGTGGCATGATATATTTATTCGAAGGCCGCCACTATTATTACGATGATTTTTTTTTTTTTTTTTTTTTTTTTTTTTTTTGGTGTGCGTACGCCCGCTAATACTCGAGGCGAAATCTCAGGTTTATTTTATGTCTAACCTGACATTGATTTTACGTGAGTATCCCTTTATTTCTTGTACAGAGACAGGTGTCCCTCGCCATTCAGGCAAATATTGCCGATTTCGGAGGTACCCATTGCAGCTGGGTCGGCTCAGGAGCCGCCAGTTCCTGGTCGACGACACTCCTTCAAATGTCCTCGCCAGGTCTCGAGTTAATCCAGTCCAAATCCCGGTCGACGAAAAATCCTCAAATGCCGTCGCCCGGGTTTGATCCTGTATCACCCGGTCGCCAGAGCGGTGTTGTAACCACTACGCTAGCGCGGCTCCCATTACGATGATGATTCAGAACCTAGTGAGAGGTTCGTGATAACGTGAGAAGTATTCAAATATAATTCTGCGTCTACATTTATCTGACCCACATTACTTGGGTGGATCTCACCTCTAGTACAGCGGCCAGAAATGTATGTTGAGATGTGACTGTTGAAGGACAGGACGATATATCTGTATAATATGCCATGCCAATTCCATGATGTTGTTTTCTTCAAGTGTTATTAAACGTATTTTGTGGACCCTCCACCTCATGACTTGGATTCGTCACAATTGATGTCATGTTCGTTTTACCCGTCTCCATTAGTGTTGTTGCTACGATGCTTGTACTTTCATTGAACTTCATAATATGCTCATCTGATTACTGCTAGAAGAAAATATCATCCGTAACAGATGTGAAGAAGACAGTTGATGAAGATGAACTGCATCGAGCTACAAACATGCTGCAGCTGCTATAGGGTCGGAGTTGCTAAGAGGTATGGCGTCCGCCTGTAATTCTAAAAGTACTGGTTTGCTTCCAGTGCAAGAAATAAAAATGATGGAAATGTTTTTCAGAACCAGTGGTTGCTAATGACGTCATACTCCCCCTTCATCCGATCTCCTGGGTAGTGAGATCGGTTGCCTAGCCTTCTCGGATAAGTGCGAAACAATAGGAGGTCTCATGTTGAAGTTACGCACGTTAAAAATCCCTGGGCAGTTTTAAAATCGAAAGAGTAGGCCATTCGGCCCCTGCCCTGGCAAAATATAAATATTGGGAAAAACCTACCCACCACAAAAATATTTACAGAATGTGTGATTCCTGTATACACACATAGAAATCCTCGTCGGTGCTACGGAGTTCGTGTACTGTGCTGAGATCCTCATTGTGTGATCTAACGAAGGAGATCGGAGCACTGACGGAGTTGTCCGTGTTGAAGATGGTCTTTCAAACCAAACCAAACTGCCACAGAAACTACTCCTGCAATGTTTTTGGTGTAAGCTTTCTATAGTAGGACCAGTTGAAGTGGTGGGTTAAATGTTCTATAAGGAATGAATAGGAAAATATCATGGCGAAATAGAAACTCAAACAAGCCTTAACTCTTTTTGTTCCAAGCTATTTCTTAGGTTTTACCCAGGTACAGAAATGTATACATTCCTGTGCCACTCACTTTGCTGCTCAGCTTAATGAACCCTTAATGTTATTTTAGATATTTCGGTCTCACAGTTCATCCACAGTTTTATTATTCTTGGAGCCACGGTAGTGCACTGGTTAATGCACAGGCTTCCTGGCTCGGTGGTCCATGGTTCGATCCCTAGTTGAGGTGGGATTTTTTAGACCGCAACCGGCTCCACGGTCGACCCAGCCTCATGAGTTGGGTACCAGAGCAACTCTGGGAAGGTTAAGGCGGCCGGCGTGATGCTGACCACATCACCCCTAGCGTGCTGATGGTGGTCAAGAAAATATGGGCCTAACACCATATTCCAAAAATGCCTCAAAAGGCGTGTAACGGATCCTTTATTATTCTTACAAGATGTACTACCACAAGTAATGAAAGTGTCATTACTCAATGCATCCATCTTTCAAAAAAACAAATAGACAAAAAGGGAAGACTCGCAGAGGCGTGCATTATTCAGTGAAATTTGACTTACCTACCCACCTGCTTTCCTACCTACCTACCTACCGTCTGTTTTGTCAGTCTATGTCTGTTTTTTTTTTTCCATCCATCCATCCATCCATCCATCCATCCATCCATCCATCCATCCATCCATCCATCCATCCATCTATCTGTTTACTCCTTATCCGCACACATGCAATGTAAAAACTACAATATATCCTCGTCACCCATATCTATTTAAGGCCGTTCTTGTATGTATTTACTTCCCAGCAATGCTCAAGTGTGGTATGCGACCTTACGACGACGACGAAGAATCTTTTGGTCTTCGTCTTAAACGTGACCTTTCTGCTGTGGACGATACGGCACATTCCGCTGCGCCAGGACGTAGAGAGATTCATGTTAGAAACAAAAATTGTAGGCGGTCATCTAGCGGCTCATGGGGAATATCCATGGCAAGCTCGTGTACTGAGGCTCCTGGACCAGCAAGATTATAGTGACAGTGAGCATCTTTGTGGAGCCGTGATAATCAATGAATTTTGGCTTCTCAGTGCCGCTCACTGTTTTCCGTAAGTATGAGGTTCGGGTCCATGTTTCAGACAAGATAAATGAACATTGGAAGATAAAACACAAGAGGAGCTTTCAGTGCATTGGGAAGTATAAGTTATTCAAAAGTTATCAAGTCCAACACAAAAAGCAGAATCTTCAACTTCACATGTCAAGGGTCAAGGGTCGGCTTCCCAGCATCCTTTTGCATCTACTGAGTAACAGTAAGCCTTCTAAAGATCTACCATATATAAATATATTTGCGTGCGTGTGTAGTTTTGAGTTCGGGGGGAGGGGGGAGAGAAGATGAGGAACCTTACAAAGAAAAAGATTGTGTTCCTCTCTCATGCAGTACGCGAAAATTTCTTAGTAGCCAGCTCGGGAGTTTTTCATTGGGAAAAAAGTGCCTTTTATCCAGGGGACACCGTGATTTTAAATGCCAGTGGGAGGAGTCTAGTACAAAATTTCCATAGTTTTGAAAGTATTTATTCCCCCATCCCCCGCGCTGTCGCTGAACGATCTACCAAATCACCACCTGCGACATACCGGTAGTCGGGACGACTGGCTGCCGATGCCTGGTCAAGGTAGTCCTATTGTATTGCTCTGAAACATAGATAGGATTAAAAGCAACAACCAAGAAGTTTCAGACTTTCATAAATTAGAGTTTGTTCAGAAACACACAAAGGTTGGGGATTAGTATGACAAGATCATTAATGTGCAACACACGATAAGAACCAGACAAGGACCAACAAGGGTTGGGGATTAGTATGACAAGATCATTAATGTGCAACACACGATAAGAACCAGACAAGGACCAACAAGGGTTGGGGATTAGTATGACAAGATCATTAATGTGCAACACACGATAAGAACCAGACAAGGACCAACAAGGGTTGGGGATTAGTATGACAAGATCATTAATGTGCAACTCACGATAAGAACCAGACAAGGACCAACAAGGGTTGGGGATTAGTATGACAAGATCATTAATGTGCAACTCACGATAAGAACCAGACAAGGACCAGTGGGAAAGAGATGAGAATAAGACAGTGCTGATGAATAGAATACAACATGGACGAAGGCGGCCTTTGGGTAAATGATGTCGAGGCAGTGGCGGCTCTACATTTTTTTTTGGGGGGGGGGGGGGGGGGGGCTGAAGCTTGGACTCTTGGAGGGGTCCATTTTGTAACAAAAATGTTTGGTGGGAGGATGGGAAAGAAACGTATGATATTAAAAAAACCAGACTCGGGGGATCTGAAGCTCAAGCCTCAATAGCTTCATAGTAACTCCGCCTTTGATTTGGGGGAGATCAAGCAATATATGAAGAAGAGAAATGAGGACATAAATGACCGGGAGAAAGAAGACACAGATATACCTTAAGTAGATGACTCGGGACAGGAAATATGGCTCAACTGTTGTACGCCTATGCTTCTTGGGTAACGGGAACAAATGAATGAATGAATGTCTCGGCGATACTGTTGTCTTGTCTACGTATGACACTAACTCTTCCATCTAAACACGTACGTCACAGTTTAAGTTATAACCGTTTCTATTTCAAATTTTGTTAAATGTATAAACCATTCATTAACTATTATTGCAACGTGTATTGTTCGGGGTGTCAATGAAGAGACATCATCATCATCATCATCATCATCATCATCATCATCATCATCATCATCATCATCATCATCATCATCATCATCATCATCATCATCATCATCATCATCATCATCATCATCATCATTGTCATCATCATCATCATCATCATCATCATCATCATCATCATCATCATCATCATCATCATCATCATCATCATCATCATCATCATCATCATCATCATCATAATCATCATTATTGTCATCATTATCATCATCATTGTCATCATCATCACCATTGTCATCATAATCATCATTATTGTCATCATTATCATCATCATTATCATCATCATTGTCATCATCATCATCATCATCATCATCATCATCATCATCATCATCATCATCATCATCATCATCATCATCATCATCATCATCATCATCATCATTGTCATCATTATCATTGTCATCATCATAATCATCATCATTATCATCATTGTCATCATCATAATCATCATAATCATCATCATTATCATCATTGTCATCATCATTATGATCCTCATTATCGTAATCATCATTATCATCATTGTTATCATCATCATTATCATCAACATTATCATCATTGTTATCATCATTATCACCATCATTGTCATCATCATCATTGTCATCATCGTTATCATCATTGTCATCATCATTATCGTCATTATTATCATCATTATCATCATCATCATCATCATCATCATCATCATCATCATCATCATCATCATCATCATCATCATCATCATCATCATCATCATTATCATTATCATCATTGTCATCATCATTATCATCATCATTTTCATCCCCATTATCATCATTGTCATAATTATTATCATCATTGTCATCCTCATTATCATCATCATTATCATCATCACCATTATCACCACCATTATCATCATTATCATCATCATTGTCATCATCATTATCATCATCATCAGTGTCATCATCATTATCAACATCATTATCATGATCATTATCATGATCATTGTCATCATTATCATCACTATCATTGCCATCGTCATTATCATCATTGTCATCATCATTATCATCATCATCATCATCATAATTATCATCATCATTATCATTATCAGCATCATTGTCATCACTGTCATCATCATGTTCATC
This sequence comes from Oreohelix idahoensis, assembly GCA_024509875.1. Lineage (NCBI taxonomy): Eukaryota > Metazoa > Mollusca > Gastropoda > Stylommatophora > Oreohelicidae > Oreohelix > Oreohelix idahoensis. The sequence continues at coordinate 185,148 of JAMPIV010004742.1, forward strand.
ATTATCATCAACATTATCAGCATCATTATCATCATTGTCATCATCACTATCATTATTACCATCGTCATCATCATTATCATCATTATCATCATTGTCGTCATCATTATCATCATCATTATCATTATCATCATTATCATTATCATTATCATCATCGTTATCATCATTATTATCATCATTATAATCATTGTCATTATCATTATTATCATCATTATAACCATTGTCATTATCATCATTATTATCATCATCATTATCATCATTATCATCATTATCATCATTGTCATCATCATCATTAACTTCATCATTATCATCATTGTCATCATCATTATCATCACCATTATCATTGTCATCATCATTATCATCATTATCATCAGTGTCATTATCATTATCATCATTATCATCATCATTATCATCATTATCATCACCATTATCATCATCATCATCATCATTGTCATCATCTTCATCATCATCATCATCATTATTATTTACGTGTTGTCCCCATATGAAGCATGAAAACTCCTGTACAGCTCTCCCCCTTGTATGAAGCCTGCACCAAACATTCACAAGCTCTTACGTCAGCAGTTTCCGTTAGTAATTTGTTTTACGTGAAGAGTGTGCCAGCCTCATGCACAGCTTCACTCTAGTCGTCTTGTACGACATGCCTAACGGGGTAGTAATCATATCTTTCTTTGCCTCATTTGAACTCCCTGTAAATGCGCGAGGCCATTTTGGCATGATAGAATAGGTTTATTGTTTTCGTGTGTTATGAATTCGTGCCAGACTTTCGAAAGCATTTTTTTTAACCAGACAAGCGCCAGTAGAACAAGAGATTAGAAGAAGACGGTGTAGATGGATAGGACACACATTGAGGACTCCTGTGAGACAGTCCTTATTATGAATCACCAACGTAAGAGAGATAGAAGGAAACAGAAGAACACATGGAGAAGAGAACTGGAAATAGATATGAAGGCGATGAAGAAAACAGAGAAAGACCTTTAACTGATGACACGGGACAGATAAACGTGGTATAAGTTTCTTGAAGGCCTTTGCTTCGTTGGTAGCTGGATTGATGACTTTTTTATATCATTCTTTCCAGGTCCGTACACAAATCTGAGCTCCGCGTGATTGTTGGTGACCACCGTTTGAGAGTACTGAACAAGGGAGAGCAGGAATTTATTGTCGAGGATATCATTAGTCATCCACACTTTTCTATTATCAGTTTTGACAACGACATCGCGTTAATAAAGATTCAACCATCACAAGATGGCCGTGGGATAAAGTTCAACGATTATGTTCAACCATCTTGTCTTCCTGATTTGACAACCCCTTTCACAGTGGGAGCCTCATGTTTAATATCAGGATGGGGAGAAACCACTGCTGGTAAGAGTTTGCTTCCATAATTCATCCAGGTGGGGACACATTACCACAGTAAGATATTAGTAAAGCATAATGAGAGGTTGTCCCGTGTACTTCCAGGGGACTCTGATGAGACAATATTTTTTCTCTTTACGTACGCCCGCTTTTACACGAGGCGAAATCTCCGTTTAATGTATCTAACCTGAGACTGATTCTACGTGAGTATCCCAATGAGATTGCGTAATGGGCTGGCACCATCATCATCTAATATAAATTGATGCGGATACAACCATAGCTAGAGTATGTGAATATTTTGTGCTGGTTTCCTGCAAAGGGACTAGTTACAGTGGTGGTTCCATGATCCGTAAGGTTAATGATGATGATGATAATGATGATAATGACGATAATGATGATAATGATGATAATGATGATGATGATGATGACGTTGATAATGATGATGATGACGTTGATAATGATGATTGTAATAGTTAGGTTGAGGTCTAAATAAAGATATAAGGTCGAGTAAGAAAATCTGGTTTAGATAATGAGCGTACCGTAGTTACGCACTATTAGATTTTACTATATAAACTATCAAGGATCGACGGAGATACCGATCTAGTGGTAGAGAGGACTCAAAGAGGAGAAATATTACTAGAAGTACAAGTAGAGGTCGAATTAGCGACGAGTTAAAGAATAGAGAACCTGAGAGAAACTCAGGGACCATGAGAAATCAAGAAATTTATGCTAGAGACAAACCGAGGAAAACGGTTGAAGAAGAAATAAGCAGTAAAGAGATTGAGACAAATTCGAGAAGTAGAGAGGTAGAAAGGAAGCAAATAGTTGAAGTCAGAAGAGTAGAGGAGACTCAAGATGTGGATAAACTGATAGCGTTAGAGGAGTTTAAAAGTAAAGAGACGATAGAGGCGCTTAAAAGCAAAGAGACAATGATGATGAAATTTTTAGAGATGGTTAGTAAGTAAGGGAGTGAAAGGGAGGAGGAGGTTATGAGGGGGGACTCATAGTATTATACAGACAATATGACGGCGGTAGCTGGGTCTTGAGGAGACTTATGTATAATCGGTCTATACCAATCACACGTAAAGAAAACTGAGAACACCTGACCGATAGGGTACTGCAGTAGTGGAGGAGAGATGAGGAGTAGAGGAGAATCAAGAAGAATAATTTGGAGTAGAAGCCATGGGAAATGGAGAGGGATAGTATGTGAGAAGAAGAAGATAAGGAATAGGAGAAGCCATAGGAGGTGGCGAGCACAAGAGTTTGGAGATAAATGAGAATTGAGATTTGGAGAAGCCGTAGGAAGTCGGCAGAGATGTTTGAGAAGTATCTGAGATAAAAATAAGAGCGAAGATATGGGAAAGTCGTAGCGAAGACGACAAAGGAGTTTGGGAGAAACATGAGAAACCATAGTAATGGTAGTGAGAAAATTAGAGGTATAGTTCCAGGGAGGGAACAGGAGTAAGGATAGTGAAGAAGAGAGGAAGTGGAGAAGTAGAATATTGCAGCGGTAGTCTAGTTAGGTGAAAACTAGATGCAATCGTTCTACACTGAACATAAGGAGGAACTGAGTAGGTCTGAATGATAGAACTGCAGTGGAATGGAGAAGAGTAAAGTGAAATGAGAAGCCAAAGAGAAGATGGCATAAAATTGAAGAGAGGTAATTGAAGGTTTCTGAGGGAACGAATAAAAGCGTAAATGTGAAGAAAAAAGGTTTCCAGAGAAGGGAACTTAAACGGATTATATAATAGGGAAAGATAATCCAAGGAAATGAAGTGGCGACATTAGAAACAAAGAAGAGAGGAAGGCATAGTGTTGCGCTAAACTTGTCGCAACTTATTCTGACCATGCATTTTGACTATAGTTAATTTTTTTATGCATGGGAAGTAACTCATGGAATTGTAGTCACTTCTATTTCTACAGTCGTCTAATCTTGATAGCTGTCGTCAAGAAGTTGTCTTATCTTGATAGTATAGTTGCCGATAGTTGTGTGAACGATTTTGAGTCATGTCCATATATGGAGCGCTCAGATCGCCAGTTCTTTGAAAACAGTTGGCAATCGCAATGTTTCAAGATTCATTTCCTTTTAAGGTTCGAGTCTTTAGTCGAACATCGTAGAACATTCTTCGTTTCGTAAGTTTAGCTGAGTTGTATTCGATTCGCGTGTTCTGCGCATGTCTCTGTTTGTGGCATTGTTTAAAATGATTTCCGCCCAGGGCATTCCGAGCAGAGATGCTGGTAAGGCGAGACATAGCGATGTGCTAGTCTTCGCTTAGTTTATTCAGGAAGGAGTCCTCATCATTGTTGTTCCTTTTTTGAGATGATATATCTCTATGTTATTTCAAATGCCTGGAGGCATATGTGATTTATGTGATTTAATTCCTGATGAACAGGTAACTGAATCTTTTTTCGCTGAGTAACTTTATCGCCATCTTGTGATGTTGACTTTTGCTTAGCCTGCCTTATTATAAAGTCTGTGATATGACAAGTTTGCTCAGCTCACGATCCACTTATATTGTCACGCATCGATTGATGCCTGTCCTACGGACTATTTGCTTCCTGACCTTTATTGATGGATCTAGGTTTGATACCTTTGCTGTATAGGGAACATAGAGGACGATAATGTGATGCTCAAAAGACATGCCTGTCTTGTTGAGGTCAAAAATAGGAGACTAGATTTAATCTCCTAGTTGATATCTACTAGCTCTTATGGAAAGGGGAAGTTTACTACCTGACTACATATACAGTTGCTTACGATATCCTAAAAGGCATATGTTGTACATTATTTTGATGCTGTCTGCTGTCCTGCTGCATTGACTACATATGTAATAATGACTGTTTGATCGTACCTATGATGTACCTGCTTGTTTATGTCTACACACCTCGTCATTGTGGCGTCTATAATAAATTATACAACAACCGTCACTAGCTGTTGAAAGCATAATTGACTTTTCACATCGTGAGTTAACGTGACGTCCTTGTGTGGATTGCCTTGCTTGTAATGCTCACTGTTTGAATACACATCTGCATCCTACATAAACCAGACCACAGATACCATACTATGTCTTCATCGCCCTCAACAATTATGGCGTACAACAAAAAGACACTCTAGTAGGGACCGAGGCCAGGGTCATAAATTTATAGGGATTAGGTGGGGTTTTAACTCATATTAATATAGTGGACCATGACCTCACATTGGTAAGCGTGACGTATGCTTGGTTACAACGATCTTTGGTGTCAGCCCTTTGAGATGAAAGGACACGTTTTTAACACGTGTCTGAATCGTTTGTGTGAGCCATTCGAGGTGCCCAGACGTGGTCCGACGTCTGTATGGTCTTTGGTGTGAGTTCTTGGAAGTGTCCAGTCGTGCCTGATGTCAATGTGTGTGTGTGTGTTTTTTTTTTTTCTGAGAAATGGGTATCACTTAGATGAAGAAATATTTCTTATGTCCATCCCAGGAAGTGGATGAGATGACTCATATAGTGGGTATCAGTGTTGATACCAGAATATATTATTTATTCACCTGCTCTATATGTGAATCTCATTTATTGTTCAAAAAGATGTTAATAAAAATGTCGGCACGTCACAGCAGTTTCTTGAGCATGATATTCCACGTGTTGTGAAGGTTGATATTTGAGTGTTCTCTCATCACCTGTCATCTAAACAACTTTGACCCTATAAAATTACACGCACACCCAGTTGCTAAAGAAAACCCACAAACACATCAACAACAAAAGAAAGACTCTCGACACCAAACCAAGCTACCCAGTGCTGTCCATTTAAGATATTTCCAATTTTTTTTTCTTTTATACATTCAAATCTGCCTCCAGCTTCTCTTTGGCCAATGTTCAAATACAACGAAAGACGCAGTCAACGCTTAAACAAATTGCACGTACCCAAGCCTAGGCTTGACTTACTCAAGAAAAGCTTAGCGTACTCTGCTGCTCATCTTTGGAATTGTCATCCACATAACCTAAGAAACAACCCCAGTCCCTATTCATACAATCATAGACTTTTCGAATACTTTCTGCGTTCTGATTACATGCCCCCCTAATCGAATTATCCTTTCTTATAATGTCAACTGTAGGTTCTAATGACGATGTTTGTACTTTTCAATATATTTTATGTCATGCTTATAAGTAGTTAATGTTAATATGAGTCTGTTATTTTATTTAATTTTACAAAGTTGAATTTCTTGACATTGATATGTAAAATGCATGTGAGAATAAATGAATTCAGTATGAAAGATGAGAGAAAGAAAGGGCAGATTGTCAGACGGGCCTGCGTGCCCAATTCTCAACCCTTTGAAAATAAAGTTCTTTCGTTCGTTTGTTCTCCCTGTGTTTTCTGTTTCCCTTTTCCTCTCATAGTATGACGATTCCAGAACAAGGACTGCTTTGTAATGCTATAAGCAGGTTTCATCAACGCATATCCAGGCCAATGCAAACGTCGTCCTCTCACCTTTTGTTCAGCTGTCGCAAGCCTGGTTCTCGTCAGTTTTTCAAGATATCAATATCTACTAGTTTTATTTATTTAAAAACTGGGCCCCAAATTAAATATAAATGAGCAACTGTTTGTGGGCGATTTCATAATTTTTTTGTTTCTAAATGACCAATAAAAATGGTAACTAAAGTTGAATGATAACAATCCTACCTATGATTACATCACCTTTGTGTATAAATATCTCTATCGGCGTGAATAAAATTTTTGCCATTGTTAGTGTCATTTATACCTTATCAAAAGTATCGTAGTTTAAGAAATGCCCTACGACATGTAGTTTAACAGTGCTAATAAATTTCCTGGTTATGATAATGTGTGTGAGGTTGACCATTTTCTATGACACAAAAACGAAAACACAAATATAACTAAAGTGATTAAGAAGGGGCTTACAATTGTTAATTGTATTGGGTTGTGCTGCAGAAATAGGAGATCCAATATAAGAGCCTGGGCGCCACACATATGCTGCAATTTGAAATGTGCAGCACATCTTAAACTGTGGGTTTGAACTGGCAAAAGGTGCAAGCTTTATGCCCTTTAGCAGTCCCCAATGATTTGGGAAGAGCCCACTGATCATCCTCGAACAACTTTACCTATACTTTTTGCATGGTCCCCCCGATGTCAGCGAGAGGTATTTCGCCTTCTTTATTCTCTCTGATCCAATCTTTTCTCAATACCAAAAACATTCCTTCTCTCTAAATTCTCTAGAACCTACTACCACGCGAAAAATACAACATCAGGATATCAATCCCAATTTGCTGCGGGAAAATAAATTCCTTTGTTCATACGACGTTTGACTGGCAATACAACCACTGTGACCTTTTTTAAACCGCTGTGAACTTTAACAAACCGCGCCATGAATAATTGCAGTTTCACAATCCAATGGGATAGGGAGCGCGAATTATTGTCGTTTGACCTTTGACACCTCAGCAACCAAACTGAACTCTTGGAGAAATTAAGGCCGCGATTTTCAAGGCATAGTCTGGTAAGCCCATTCTCATCTCGCTAGGCAGCGACCGGCCTGGACATAGATAGTTAGTCTGGCAATTAAGAGTGGGGATACCGGTCATTTTTATAAACAGCAGTGGTTGTATCGCGCAGTCGAGTAAGTGATCTAATATTGTTATTTGCTAATACATGAAATAATAATCATATGTTTATGCAGCTAACAACATATCATGTCAGTATCTTTTGTTTTTCACTGTGACAGAAAATTAATATCCTTGATTTTTAAGTGTATAGGAGACAACAACATTATGTATACTGACAGTTTCATCTATGAACTACGCGTTGTCCTGTTTTATACGAATGATTTCTACTAAAATTCTACTGTATGATTTCAGCCATGATTATGCCTTGTTCATATTTTAATCCTGAACTGATCTTCTGCAAAATACCTATTATATTTCAATGTAGATTAATGTGCATGTATCCTGTGTTATGATTGGTATTATCAAGGTATATGAATGCCTATCACATAAACATAGAACTATATAGGGATGAGCAACAGCTCTACAGCCGAATTTCCTAAATGAATCTGTTGACTGACTTGTCATTCACTGGTTCTCAAACCTTGGCAGCAATGACAACCCCCACCATGTTACAGATGAATAGAAAACTATTACCCAGTGGTTCTCAAACCAATTGTTGACAGTGACCCCAAATTGATTTTATTGCTCTGTGGGCACAAGGTAGACCAGTGGTTCTCAAACCCTTTTGATGACCACTGCCCCAAACTTCACAGTTTGGTAAGCTAAACAGCCCATATGTTGAAAAATCACTTCGTGTAAAACATGAGCTTGAAAGCCAGGATATAAGGATTGAAGGACCCACACTGTATTTGCTTATAAAATGTCCAGTTTTTTTATGCTATAATAGATTAGATAATAGGTTAGTCACTATTGTTTAGTTATGTTTTAACTAATGAATGTTGTTTAGAATTACTTGATGGACCGAGAAAGCCGCCCCGCCAGAATCATGGTAAAATGACTAATCTTCTGCCAATAATTACAAATGGAGCTCAAATTGTTTTGACAAATCCAAACAAACCATTTTTGTCATACCAGAATCCACTAAAACCAAAAGCAGATGTTACCAAAGGGCAAGATCTATAAAATTCCAACCCAGCTGGTGATGCGCCACTGGAGTCAAGACGGAAGAAAGCAAGTTTTGCAATCCTCCGAAACCCTAAAAAGACCTTGCAAGGACCCTGGAGTGCTTTATGACATAATTGAACCCCTGGCCAGCAACAATACAACAATCAGCCAATTTGATGATGAGTATCTGAAACATTCCAGCAGACCCACTTACAGAATATTCCTATATTTATTACCTATGATTAAAAAATTAATTCTGACATGGAATCAGAACCATACAATAGTAATAGTGAACAAAAATCATAGAGTATAGTAATATTTGAAATATATATTTGTCAGATATATCTTATTTTCCATTTTTGATAAACTTTACATACACCGGAGTCTGATTGTTATTTTTCTTTGTGTAATATAATTAACTTGGGTTTGTAATAGTATTTAGTAACATTAAATCTAATCTACCACCCTGGGGGCTGAGCCAAAATTAATAAACACTATTGGGTCATGATAATTTTAAAATGTGGCTTGGGCACCAAAACTCTTATTCCATCTATTTTTTACAAATAAGTACTATAACATAGTCCCTTTGTAGGTGAATATCCGGATAAAGAATATAATCCGCCTAGTAGAATATCACTGTTTTAGTGTTTCAACCAGAAATTCTCTTTAGAAAGTTTTTTTGAGTGGACTACATTCCCGTAGGAGAGTAGACCTGTGCATTCAACTTTGCAAGTACTTGGGAAAAGTATTTTCCTCTTAGAGATTATCTTTTATACCTACCAGCACGTCCCCTGTCATAACCTTACACTTTCCTCCCTCTAAACAAACAACCAATTGAATACACTGAGGTAACTCTCGTGTCCGTGATCCTACTTTTTTCATATTAAGAAACACCTTGTACTGAGGTAAGAAAAACTCTTATCTATTCCTAGGACCACTAAAAGCTGTGTAGGTTCCTACCCTTTATATGTCACTTATTGGATGTCCAAGTCCCTAAGAGTTAGAATTAAAATGAGGGGACTATATAAATTACCCTCAGACCTAAAATACGATATAAATTTATACAAGAAAAACAGATTTTTAGATATATGTTTAAGAAAATATTCCTTGGTGGAACTGCTGTTTATTTAGTCCTAATAACATGTTTTGTTTAACTAATAATTTAAATTTTATATTTTATAGTATGGCTGGTTTTTAAATAAACATAAGGTTGTTTAAAATAACATACTTTAGTTTAGGTTTACGGCTATAGAAAGTATTTAGGCCTTAAATTTTATTTGATTAGTGAGTTAGAGATCTCATACTCGCCTCAGCAAAACCACTGTCAGTTGAAAAATGGATGTGATAAATAAGGACTGAAGAAATTTGAAACAGTGGCAATCCATATAAAGAGTGGAAAAATTAATCTGGCTTTCATCTTCTCGGGAAGTTTGCTCTGAAAAATTTTATGTCTCGTAAACAGGTAGAAGAATGTTTCCATGAGCAATAATGGGGGCAAACAGAACGAATGGAGTGCAAAATGCAAAGTGAAGAGAATGTGGAACCAATGAGAGACAAAGACAAGAATAATCCTCTCCAGTGTAAGGAAGAAAACTGGCAAGAAATGGAAACTCAGTTTTCAACCAACAAAAATGGTAATCCAGGGAAAAAACTTGAAATCTAAGAATACACAACAATGCCACTCTCCTTTGGCCATTTGCAAATCAAAACCACCTTCCCGCGGTAATATATAACTGCACCACAATGGAAGCCGTAGTCCTTAAGTCATCAGATTCAATGCTTCCCCAAACAGAGCAGAGGCTAGGGAAATATCAAAACAGAGACACTTCTAGAACTGTTCCCTGGAAAACAAGATTAAAGCACAGCAGTGGCAAATAATCTGAAAGAGACCTTCCAGCATCCTCACTCAGCAAAAACTCAGCAACAGAGGCATACCAAAAACACACCGCACCAACAACCTGGTAAATAGGAAATCGGCTATCAACCAAAATAGGATCACTCAACAGAAAAGGAATAACGCAACCCTAAGGGTACGGGAAGGGATGTTTATCAATGAACATCACCTGTTCGGCCCACCCTACATCAGTATAGGACTGTAAGGCGCCGAGACCAAAACCCACAGAAACTTCATACAAAGCTTAGAGCCCTACCAAGTGATGGGAACTTGACGACGGGCCCGGAGTGGATACAGGGATTTCTCAAAAATGTGGATACAGCCTCAGTAAATGGAGAAAGTAAATCCACCAGTTTAGTAATTATTCAAAAGGTCCTTGGGTTGTGTGATGCCCTTTGTCTCAGCCTCTGTATATCGAACGCTAGAGTACAAGACACCTGGAAGAAAGGATGGTTTTTAGGTTAACAAGCCACCCAAGATTAAACAACAGAAGGATGATTTAGCCTCATTATCTTAAGTAGAAGTTTAGGTCCGAACTTTGGTAAACGGCAAAAGTAAATGGCCGTCACTATTTAGATGAACGAAATTTACCCGAAACCTCAAGGAGTGAAAATATATCATCTTAGGAGACTCCAGCACGATCCAGAGATGGCGTGAACTGAACAGGCTATGGGCGACTTCCTCAAATTCCTAACCCCTCATCTTCCCAATAATATCACTGAAAAAGATTGGAAGAGAGCCAAAGGGATATGGACCACCCCAGTGCACATGAATTCTGAAACAAGTTTTTGATGAGTCCTCATCAAATCACCCTCTAACTCGGTTTGCAGACAGGTGAAGCTGCCGGGCCAGAGTTTTTACTTGTTACCCCTGGTAGGGATGAAAACATGTTACCCCCCCCCCCCCTTCAGAAATATACTTCCTTTTAACATGGGAGAAAGCAGCTGTAGAGGAACAGGACTCTCATGCAGGCACTAAAGACTTCACTTTCAGTTTCCCTCTAACCTCACCACCCACCTCTCTGTGGAATTCAAAAATTGAAGCGGGTCCAAATTTCCTTGGTAACCTGGTGGGATGCAAACATGTTTTTTTCAGGAATAGTCTTCCGCTAACAACGGGAGAGAAACGGCTAAGAGAGGAACATAACCTCAAGCAACTAAGTCTTCCACTCAGTACCAAAAACCTCACCCACTCTCTGGGATCAAAAAGGTGAAAGTGAAGCGGGTTCTCAAAATATTCCTTTGGTACCTGGTGGGCCATGAAACAACTGGTAGACTTATCTTTCTCTGTCCACTGAATGAACAGCCGATAAAGGAACATAACACGCCTCTCCATACTCTGGGGAGATAGGGTTTATGTGTCCCCTTAGACAGGTCAAGTAATATGAACTAAACATAAGGTTGAGATTGAAGGTTGGCAAACCTCAATCACCGCAAAACTATATGCTATAGACCGCGCATTGCAAGCATGGAGTGTAAGGCCGATTTAAATGCAAGCTCACTTTGCCAGGAGGCCACAAGCTACAATTTAAGGTGCACAAGAAGGAACTTAAGAAAGAGGGAAGATCACATACGAGGCAGGATTGCTTTAACATCCCCTCAACTCCTTGAACAATGAAGTGAAAACGTATAGAGGATGTGTTTGAATTACAGGCATATAGACCTGTTTCGACAGAGGGAAAAAGAGGAAACAAATGGGATTGAATAACGAGAGATATAAAAACAGGGAAGCTTGGTTGAGCAGACAGAAAGAGAAATAGTTCAGTCGGCTCTACTTAAGTTAGCCGAAGCCATAACTTTTGAAAAGTGGGGGCCTATGTCAACGAAAGTGTATTTTATCCCCCCCCCCCGCCTCCTTTTCCTCTCCTGTTCAATCTTTTTCTCGACCAAATCACCCAAAACATTTCCTTCCTCTCCTTATTACCTCTCTAGAATCTACCTACCACGCGTAAATACACAAATCCATGAAGATCCTCCCATTTGCCTGCCGGGGAAAATAAATTCCTTTGTTTCTAACGTTTGACTGGCAAAACCCACTGTGGACCCTTTTTACCGCTGTGAAACTTTTACTCAAAACTAAGCACCGCTCCCCTAATAATTTGCAGTTCAGCCAATGGAATATGGAGCACGGATTATGTGGTCGTATTGATGGACCTTTATGACCTTCAGTCCAACCAAACAGAAACTTGGAGACATAAAATTAGTCCGCGATTTTCAAGGCATAGTCCCCTGGTTAAGCCCATACTCTCGCTATGCATGCGACCTGCCCTGGACAAGAATATTCTGGTATAAGAAATACCGGTCCATTTTTAAACAAGCAAGTTTGGTTTTGTGAGGTCGCAAAGCGTGAGTAAGTTGTGATTCCCTAATATTGGTAATTTATTTAGAGAATACAATGAATAATAATCCTTAAATGTTATATCTAACAACCATAAATCAATGGTCCCAGCTAATCCCTTTTGTTTTTCTCACGTGGTGACAGAAATTAATAATCCCTATGAATTTTGTAATAGGAGATAACAACAATTATGTATACTGACATTTTTCCATCAATGAACTAACGCCTTAGTCCTGTTTTATATACTAAAAATGATTTCTAACTAATATCTAAGCTGGTAATGAAATATTCAGCCATGGATAATCCTTGTCCCCCTATTATTAAAATCCCTGAAATGTCCCGTGAATTATTCCTAATCCCCAATATTAAATTAAAACGTAAAGTTGCAAATAAGACCTAACAAATAAATTTTATAAAAGGAAAGAAGAATGGTAAAATTGTAACGCTTTCCAGCACGTTGATAGTAAAAGCCCTACCTGTGTCGCTGCACACTGCTTTTCTTCAAATGAAACGTGATGTACTGTATTTTCTTGGAAAAACCTTGAGATTACGCAAAGCTGATCAAATGGCAAATGACCTAAATTTAAATATTTCATTCATTCCATTTTAATACACGGCGTAACTAAAAGACAGATGGACTAAAGGATAGAGAGAAGGGAGAGGCAGAAAGCAGGGACACCTGCAACACTAAACACGCGTCGCGCGATACACAATTGCTGCCATCACGCGTGTATAAGGCCACATGGCACTGATCAAAAACTTTTTATTTCAATTCGACTAGGTGATAAAATTCACTGAACCCTTTACCAGAAGTTTTTGTTAGGTTTTAAAATCCTGAAAAACGCCCATTATACCGGAACGCTTATATTGGGAATTATGACATTACCACTGACACCCTCAAGTTTTTTACGTTCGATGAAAACATAGACAGTAACAGCAAGACTCATCCCTCCAAGTAATGCATATTTATTGGCTCCATTAAATTCGTATATATTTGGGATTTCCTTATGAGGGTTTGCTGACAAAAAATATGATGTAAAATCACGTTACGCAAATAGTCTAGGAATTAAACCAAGTTATGGCCAAAAATAAAATAGTGGGGGTGCCTGACAGCATGAAATCATTTCTGCTCATAAAATTTTTTTATAACGTGTTTGAATAAAACATTACGTTACGGAAATAGGCCTTATCCAGCCTACCATGTAAACTCCTATTTTGATTAAGGAGCGCAACAAATGAAAGACTAAACACGATTGGGTCGGACTATAAATACTATCTTGTGTTGTCAGGGGAAACGTGAGGAAAAGGGGTACATTTTTTGAAAAGAGAATGTGTAGACATGGTTTGAATTGGGTAGATCTGGCGAATAATACTCAATTCAGAAGCGTCCTGTTCATTGCCACATCTTGTAATAAACCTACTAAGAAGCAGTGCGTTGAGCACCAGTGTATATTTTTTATAAAATAAAGCCTGGGACATCGGCAGATCGGAGTTGTGCTATATTCATTGCCAGTCAACGAAACTGTTTATTATTTCCATGGATTGTGGTAAGCTTGAAATATTCAATATCTTTTAATGAAAATTGAATGTGAATTGTTAATTTATGCCTGTATATATGTGTAGTTCAGTAGGAAACATGATGTAAAGCCTATAATGCTCCAGCCTGAACAGAAGGTGTCGGAGGAAAGTAAAACTGCATGGAATGGCCAAACAGTACACTGACACCTAGATTATTGATTAGACAGAAATAATGCTGGAATTGCAGAGGCGTAGTAACCAATAGGGAGGGAAATACTGGTATAAAGTATTTCAGATGAAGCTGACAGTTGGCCTAACGCTCTGAACTCAATGTTTGTGATGTATTGTGCTCAGTGTAGAACTAGAGTATCAATTAGTTATGAAGTAGAAGGTACAACCTTCTTGTTTCAGGGACCGTGGTCTTAAAGTTATTGAGCAGCACCTGGTCAGAGCTTTGCTGAAGCCAGAGGTGGACAGCATACTCCTTGGTCCATATAGCAACCAGTGGGGTGGCTCCAGAACTCATTAAAGTAATCGAGCAGAGGAGTCTCTTTTACTGCAGTCATCACGAAAGATAAGAGAGTGTGTGGCCATGCTTGAGCTCAACATTATGTACCCCCATCTTAAAATGACATTGTAAAATAAAATTAAGAGGGGAATTTAATTGTTTTAATACCAGGAACTGAGAACATCTCCAATACTAGTTCCAATAGAAAACACAAACTATTGAAGTCATGATGACAAATACCAACAGAGCTTGAACAAAACAAAACCAGTATTACCTCATATTACCACTACACAACTGACACACATAGGATACCATTAATAATATATGTCACTACAAGAATCATATTAATAAATTCTGTACATATAACTTGTAATTAAAATTGATTGTGATTCCTGGTTCCCTTTGTATTTGAATCAGGACACATATACATTCATGACAGCACTGAATACATATTGTTATTTGAAAAGTTATCAGTGACTCCTTTAAGATATCCTCTTAGAGTGTTATATGTATGTGAGTGTCACAGTGTTGTCAAGTGTGGTGGAATAAATTAAATTGTTTATCTGTCTGTTGTTGTTATGACTTACACTTCATCATACACATACCCTAGACATATAACGTAGTCATCACACTATTCCAGAATAATTCTGACTGAGGTATACATATGTGGCAGTAAGTAAGGTTATCTATAATACACTACTCTTATTAGATATATAGAATACCTTTAAATCCTCAGTAGTCCCAAAACAACTAAGGTTCCCCCCTATAAATATTATTAATCACATCCCACATTACCACACCTGAAACTGATTTTCAGCAAAAATAAAAACTCTATATAAATTTTAATGAGCCATGTAATACCTGTGTATTAATGATTGTATTATCAAGGTAATATGAATGCCTATGCACATAAACATAGAACAAAGTGTAGGGATGTGCAAACAGGCAAACTATAACCGAATTTCCATAAATGATTATGTTTGACCTTACATGAATTACCGAGGTTCTCAAACCTTGGCAGCATTGACCACCGCCCGACCATGTTTACAGATGAATAAAAACAAATACCCAGTGGTTCCCTCAAACAATTGTTGACAGTAGCCAGGTGACCCTCAAATTGAATTTATTGCTCTGTAGGGCCCCCCCCCAATAAAAACACAAGGTAAAGACCAGTGATTTCTCAAACTTATGATGACAACTGGCACCCCAAACATTCAACAGTTGGTGAAGCAAACAGACACCCATAAAAAGTATTGAAAATCACTGCGGTAAACGCAATCATGGTAGCCAGATACAGTTTGAGAACCCACCTGTTTTGCTTAGAATGTCAGGTATGCATAATAGAAACTAGGAATCAATTTAGTTAATTATGTTTAACATTAATGTTGTGATAGATTCTCAGAAGGACATTAGCGCCCAGCAGATAATGGCGAAATACTTCTCTGGCAAGATTACTAATGGAGCTCAAAAATGGTGTATGTCAAATGACCAATCCATACCAGGTTGTCCCATACCAGAATGACTAAACCATAAGCAGTATGTTCCTCAAGGTGCCAGACAGGTTAATCCATCCCAGCTGGTGATGCCGCTCCCCGTGAGTCAATACGGAGAAAGCAACATTGCCATCCCTCCGAAACACCTAAAAATACCCATTGTTGCATTTGACCTGGGACACGTAGCTTTCGCAAACTGACAATATTGAAACCCCTGGCAACAAGACCAGCCCCCCCCCCTACTAGTTCCAACTAGCGAGGAAGAGACAGGTTAGTGACTTCAGGAGGTATTCTCAAGACTGTGGAATATAGATATCCCCCGGTATAGCCTGGCAAGCATTAAACTTTTTGCAGAATTTATCTGTTATGGGTTAGACCAAGGTCCACGAGTCGAGCGAGTAAAAACGTGTGAGTGACAACGTCAAACAAGCGCCGCCGAGGAAAGTCACAGGGCCCAAAAACATATTCCACCTATGCAGTCCCTGAACTGATAGCTTAAAGTGGTCAGAGATTCAGCTTTTTGTAAGTCCAAATCAAGCATAGCTTTACTATCCATCCTCAACAATCCCAATTTCGACTACAGCTCCAACCAATTAATGACCGAAGGCAGTGATAGAACTAAATGACGTTTAAAAAAACTACGACTCATGGACGTTATCCAAACGAATGAATCCCCTATGCAAATATTAACGGGACCAGATGACAAATGACTCCTACAAGGGAGGCACTGGACTACAATGACGAGAATCCAATGGTCAGTTTTTCCACTAGACGAAGAAGGGGAAACACAATAATGGTGTCTCTCTGTTTTACTGCATTACAGACCCCTTCAACATGACCCATGATTTTTTGAGCGCAGAGTGAACTATCAAATATGTGACTGCATCTTACGGGTTGCCTCAAGTTAACTTTATGCTCTAGTAAGAGATCTGACATGGTACCAGACAATGTACAAAACCCTAGAGTTTTTTAATGTTGTTGACTTCCCAACGAGTGGAGTCTACTTTCGCACACGATTATACAATCTTGGCATAGGATGTATAGGATACCGCCATGATAAAGCATATGTACTTTCTAATACTTTCGAGGAAAGTAGTGTGCACAAGTATATTCAGACAATCAAAAACAATGTCCAGAACCATTGTATGGTTTAGCAACTGTTTAACTGTCATTATCAATGCCTGCCATACGGAAGAGTGAAGAGCATATGTTCATGGATTTAGTTCGCTCAATGAACCCAATCTTCATGTTAATTCAGTGGACATACTTAAATGTAGTAGCGTCTGTTTTTAAATGTCAATTCCAAGTAATGTCCTGACTGACATTACGGGTGCGTTATATCACTCAAAAAGATTATGAAATCAACTATAACATAGCTGTGTATGATAGTACAGCGCTAACAAACCTTATGAGCAAACATCAATTATCTTCACTTGGGGCAGCTTTGTGAAGTTTAAACTTAAGCTGCCATTTAAGCTGTTGTTGGTGTTC
This sequence comes from Oreohelix idahoensis, assembly GCA_024509875.1. Classification (NCBI taxonomy): domain Eukaryota; kingdom Metazoa; phylum Mollusca; class Gastropoda; order Stylommatophora; family Oreohelicidae; genus Oreohelix; species Oreohelix idahoensis. The sequence goes on from JAMPIV010004742.1 coordinate 202,350, forward strand.
GTGCTCCACCGAGTGTTGGATTCTTTGCTAGTTACTGTTGACTGATTCACTCATAAGTGAGTAACTGGTTCCAAGTCGGGATGGTTGAGACACTGTGGTCCAACAGAATATCAGTGAGTAATCATGAGAGTCTGAATCCCAGGCATCTTCAATATCTGTCAGTATGAATGGTTGTCTAAGAACGTTGCACAGTAGGCCACTCGTATACCAGCAAGATCATTGTTCCAGAGATGAGCAACCGATCAACTGTACCGAAGACCAACTACATACTCAGAAAACTTTGTCAAGACAATTGGAAACAAATACCCTGACGCTGATTGTTGGGTTTTCCTGATCATACAATCATGTCCCCCAACCGCCCCAGACTTTTCATTCATCAATCCCATCATCCTCAGTATTTGGTAGGTCCGCAAATTATTCTTGGAAATTAACCTAGATCGAGTTTAATTAGCATCTCATTACATATGCTTTGGGGGGGGACAATTTGGCACTCATTCTGAAGTATAAGGAATAACTTGGCTGCAATAAGTCTATGAGTATAGCAATTTCTGGATAATATCATCATCTAGACGTCCCGAGCTCCAATGCGGAATTCTAGCCGGCTGTGGAACCTCAGCCTTAGTTTTCTAATGAAGAACCATGCAAGAAAAAAGTCACCAGCTCTTGCAGTGGTTGAGGTTGATGGAACAAACATCATTTCAATCTAGCTGAGGTTACTTCACTTGACATTACTTACTTACTTATTAGCTCCTCTTCTACCGGTGTACCCACATTCGTAGAGATTTGTAAGACAGCAGAGCAAGCCATACTGATAACTCGATCCGCGGCTGTCTTCCTGACTGGAAAGGGTTCCATTCAATGTGCCATTCGGTCCATCAAGATGAAGTGAAACTTGTAAATAATAATTTGTCCCACCCAAGTTGCGATCATTGTGGGGTCTTCCTGGAGGTCCTTTGAAGCCGATGAGGCTCATAGTTATGCGCAATGCTTATAATGGCCGTTGGGTATAGGGGCCGATCTGTTCACCCCATACGAATTAGACAATTGCAAACCATAATCAGTTGGGACTGTTTCTACTTGGGTAATGCAAGGGTTGGGTCATTTTAAAAAAAAAAAACAGTGACCAATTGGTGAATTCATTATGTGGTGTCACTGTGGTTGTGGACTCCTGTTAATCGTTTGTAGCATTGCTGTTGTTAATCTGTTCTAACCACCTTCACTCAAGAGTCTACTTCTCAGTCTTCTTTTGGACATCTTGTGCTATTTTGCCTCTAGTTGTAGTCATCATGTAGTCCACAATGATCCTGCATCTTCATCAACGTGAAGACAGGGTCAGCAAGAGAAAGCGGTAAACATCTGCATCTTCGTCTTGTTACCAACTATCCTCTCAATTTGTCTGAGAAATATTCCTCTGATTTATCCATGCCTTGAAAGATACTTTTCCCAGCTATGCTCTAGTCATCGGGTCAAGAGTTGGAGAACTCGTTGCTTTGATGCCTCCCTTGTCACGTGTCAAATGACAGATCAAAGGCACTATTTTAAGTGGCTGACCTGGCTGTCTGTCATTTTGCTGATCACCCTGTAATATTCCCTGGATGAGTCATCATGCCTCTGGGGCGCTGATATAAACCATGGTTCTCTTATTTTCGAGCGTGCTTGATTTAAGACCATTTTGACCACTGCGATCTCCAGCCTCTGTCCTTCCAGAATTTAAGCAACTGCTGTTATAGTACGTGATATTGTGATGAAGATGCGTGAAAAAGTTTTGTGAACTCTTAGTGTTGGAAGCAATATCAGGTGGCACATCATCAGCAATGGGTGGTGATTTTGTTGATTATAAAGTTTATAGTTGAGTAACCGAGGGGATCTGTTTAAGAAATGTACGTACCTAGTAACATTGCACTTGATGTGACATCGTCTCATTAATGAGTAATCTTAAAAGATACAGGTGGCAGGTAAATCATCTTGTTTGTATCAGACCAGGCGGTGGTCCTGACAGTAACTCGTGACTTATATGAACTCGTGTTTATTGTGCCTCCAGCTGAAGCATAATTTCTGCGACTATTAACTTTATAGCTGCCATATGCCCCCCCCATTTAACCCCTCCCCGCCGAGACACGATGCAGGCATACAATTGTACTCAGTACCTGAATCCCCTCCCCCCTATAGCACCCACCTCAATACCACCCCTAAACAGGTGGAATAATCGTCAGAAAAAAAAATTAAAATGAAATAACTTTGTAATACCGAAAATCAAAGAAAGATGATATTGAACTTCCAATCTGAAAAAAAGGGAAATACTGTTGGTGTGTGACTAATTAAAATAAAAAATAGGAAAAAATAAGATAAGAAAACACTGAACTATGGAAAGAGTAAACAATAAATATTTGAAGAAGGGTAGCAAGTACGAGGAGTTGATAAATAAATACTGTCGGAGTGGAGAGAAAAACCATAAAATAAGAACGAATGGTAATTTCGTGAACAGAACATCATTCCTTGAAAACAATTGTATCTTATCGATAATAATAATTTTGCTTTTATCTCAGAGGAGCACCTATTTATGTATTTAATGTAGCAAAATATGGCGAGAAATAAACGCTCAATTCAGAACGAATTTGTTAGCCATAAAACGATAATAAATACAGTTAGCCCCGCATGTGTCTGACGGTAGGCACTTCGAAGCCAGCACCGCTGCTTTTTGCACATGGCTACGCCAATAGAACATTTCACAAAAAGTCTGACACGCTGTTATATTTCGTTTTCAAAGTAAACACTACTAATATGTTTAACCTTTTGCCCAAGGTCTGCTGAATTACACTTTGTAGTCCTAGACTAGCCTTACAATTAACAAACTATTGGCTGAAGAAGTGCCGCAATATAGCTGACTGAAGAAACACTTTCTGTCAACTTTAGTAGCCAAAATTAGTAGGGAATCCTTACATTTTATTTGGTAATATTACACAACGCTACAGATGCTAACTAGTTTAACGCAAATCCATTAAAACAAAACCCGCCCCTTCCCTACCCCGCCTTTCGATGACACAGTCCTGCAACGCATATATTCACACTGCGAAAAAGCCACCAAGGCAAAACACCGCAAGACAGTTTTATTTCCTCCTCCGTGGTAGCATTTCTGAATGTAACTAGAAACAAGTAGTTTATTGGAAAAAAAACATAGCCTCGCAGATAAGGAGGGGAAGATGGGCGGACTTGTGTAAAAATTTTATTTAGACGAATGGGACGAATTGAAATAAATTGAGGAAATTTTTAAACCAAAAGGAAGTGTTCCCCATAAGAATTAATATGGTAGTTATGACGTAAAGTTGCATGGCTGAGTAAGAAATGTAACTTTAAAATATTATGATAGTTCCTAGTAATAGAAGAAGTTATTGACAAGAAATACTCACAATATGCGTAAGGAACCAGCATCGACCAAAGGCACCACTATCACTGGCGTTCCCCAGGCTCATGTTTATTTGGAGTAAGGCATTTACAGGGGCACGCGAGCTTGAAAAACAGAGGCATTGGGAAGGCTAGCAATTCACAATAAGCTCTTGAAGGTGACACAGTAGATATGAAAATCGGGAAAGGGGAGACAACGGTACTGGAAGAAATGTACATCCCTACTAACGTGGATACTCTTTTGTAGTTGGGCATGACTAGAGGCAGACCTTAGGGGCCAAATCGGACCAACCATGTTAATTCAAATTATTTTGAGGGTTATTTCATTCAACTACACACAAACCTGGCATTTGGAATTCCAAGAAGTAGAAAACGTTACGATTTGGCCTAGTGCTGGTAGAGAATAAGTAAACAGCCTATTGATTAAATCATTGCAGTTGAACTAAAAATTTGTAAACAGATACCCTGAAAAAAAAAAAACGCTGTGTTAAATTAAACTTAAAATAAAGAACAAAAACACAGTCTGTGCAAGTTATCGGATAAGCTGAGGCCATTTCTTCACAAAATCCGCGTCATTTGTTTATATATTTCTTGTTAGGGTAAGGAATATTTTATGAAATTTAATATTTTTTGGTCCACTACAACGTTTAGATTAACTGCTATTGGGTAAAAAGTAAGGACATGTCGGAAGCATACATGTTGAGTCCACACATTAAGCGGAATCTGACAGATGTTATGATGATATAATTATGTTTTGACATAATAATTGAATAAAAATAGAAAATATGCCAAGCCACTGTGTTCAATGAACACTGTTTTTTAACAGGCCTGAAGCAAATATAAAAGTGTAAAAGAAAAGAAGAGCATAGATCATATCTCAGGAAATGTGGTTACTATCTTCAAAATTATTGGGGTATGGAGGCAAAAGTATGTGAACTGTACATGATGGCGTTAATCTACTATAAAGGACTTGAGGTGTGGGATACAACAGATGGGAGTCTTGTACAATTCGGGGCAGTGTCATTTGTAAGGCACGCGAAGAGGCAGACCCCATACCCAGTAGGGAATTAAGTATTAGAATAAATGATCAGAGAAAAGGGCCAGAGTGTCCTTTTGTTGCAGAGGGTCTATGTTCCTCGTTGCCGCTGGTGACATGAAATAACCTGCTGAGGTGCTTATAAACGCCAACCAGTACTCCAACCAGACTTATAGCTGTGCGAATTCCAGTAGGGGAGCTTTGGCAAGTGGTGAAATGAACATTCTGAAACCACACTTTGATATATTTTAAACAACAAGGACTTCCAGGTGACAGTTAGACATACTGGGGCATCCTGACAGTCTGGACATTTTCCTGGTGTTTTCAAAAATAATTAACACATGACAAACCTTGTTTTATTGTTAATGGGGTAAAGGACAGACATTTACAGCCCTTCATAACTTTAGAGTGACAATTCTCAGCCCGTATGGTAGATATAAATAAAAGTGAACCTCGTGAGAAATAATTACATATCAGGAAAAGGAGACGCGATTACTGTCAAATTAACTATTAAAACTAAACAATTTTTATGTTTAAATTTGGGCAATATTATGGACGCCTGACCATTTTAATCGTTGTTCTTTTTCTCTGTTAAACTATCTTGTCCCCTTATTTTCAAAGACCTGTCCCACAAGCTATGAATGACAGGCAAAATAAATTGTAAAAAATATGTTCAAGAAAACTTAACGATAGATTATTATAATTCTTTATAAAACTTAAAGTGTTTTGACTGTGTTGTACCAAGCACTTCATTTCTCCCCTAGACACTAGGTACACCATAGCACCATACACTAGACCATAAGGAGTGAACGGTGTGAGACCTAGGGAGTAGCTTAGGTTCTCTGGCATAATTCCATCATCATCATTTATAGAGTCCAGAGGACTACATTTTGGCTTGACATCACACTGTTATAAGCAGATCAAAACCTATTTCCTTCATTCTTAGTAAGGTTTTAAAACCATCAAATAAACCTCCCCAGCAAAATCAAACTTTTTGCTACCATTATAACTTAATTTCTTAATTTCTTTACTCATATGTTTTTCGTTTCGGTTTTTTTCCCTAACAAAAACTATCGGTGGCCAATTAATATTTAGTCCCCTATGTTTTCCGTAAGACACCTTTTGGGGGGGGGTCCACTCAGCCGTTTGCCAGAAATTAATATATTGTATTTAAACTCTGCCTGTTACCTTCAGGAACCAAAGAAACCTCAAATATTCTAATAGGAGCCAGTAAGAGTCCCACTCAACAGTCAGAAGGTGTGGCACACGAACTACTTTCAACCAAAAAGGCGCACTTACAAACAACATGTTTTGTGCTGGATATGTTCGGAGGAGGGTACGGATACTTTTGCGGTGGTGATAGCGGAGGACCCACATTGTTCTGATAAAATTTGAAGGTAGGAAGATTTTATGTTCATATCCTCTAGTACCATGATCATCACATCACCACCATCATCATCAACGTCCATCATCATCATCAGTCCCAATGTCCCCTTTACCTTCTTCTCCCTGTCCACGCTGTTAACAAGTGATTCCACAAGTTCATAATCAATTCAAAGAGAACACAGAAAACCAATAAACAAAACCACGCCCGTACCTAGAACATGAAAAGAACCTGGCGCTTGATCTGGCACGGGATAGAAAAGAACAATGGCACAAAGTTCTTTGAAGTCCTGTGCCATCCTTGGGTATAGCTCAAGGATCAGGATTCAATCAAGGATGACAACAGCAAAACCTGAATACATCATGCTTTGAAGATGAGTATTACAGTAGTACTAAAATTTTCCTGATATTTCACACAAGACCAAATAGGTAGTGAGCACAGTCGTCTGGAAAAAAACATCTACTCTCTCCGTTACACTTATGAAAACACCCTCACCCCCCTCCCTGTGCCGTTGCACAAAAAATAGCAAACTGCGCACCATGTGATTCCTCTGGCGCATAAAAACCAAAAATGCCACACCTGCCGCGTTGTGCATATAGAAAACGAATGCAAATTCTGTCCACGCAAACATTCCTCTGAGAAGTACGAGATAATCTATATCTAGCAGTCGCCAGTCCTGCAGGAAGCCCAAGAGGTGACGCAAAGCGGTCCATCATCTTTGTATGTAGTACTTGTGTTCCGGTAATTAATTATGTTTATTTAGTAATTTAAGTTTTGCCCGAACCTTATAACTTACTTCACATTAAGTTATTATAGTATTTAAGGTGTGCTCGAGCCCTGATATACTTACTACTTTCAACATTAGTTTATTTAGTATTAGGTTTGCCAAGGCCATAAAACATATCCTTCACATAAGATATTAGTATTAAGGTTTGCCAGCCCATATACATACTATCCACCTTAGTTATTTAGTAATTTGGTATGCCAGCCATATACATACTTTTCACATTAGTTATTTAGTATTAGGGTATGCCCAGCCATATACTTACTTCACATTAGTTTTATATTAGTATAAGGTTTGCCAGCCCATATACCTTAACTTCACATTAGTTATATAGTATTAGGTTGCCAGCATAAAATTTTAACTTCACATAAGTTAATTAGTATTAGTTTCCAGCCAATACTTTACTTCACATATAGTTTTAACATCATCCGTCGTAATTTTCCCGCTGGACTAACACGGAAAGGCACACACATTTAAATAGTCGCCTGGTACGACATGCCTTGATGTGTTGCAGTGGTTTAGACAAAATCAGAATCCTTTCTCATGAGATCAATGGAAAAAATTCATAGTTGTAATATTTTTTCTTAGCCATTAAAAAATATAATGTACTGTGAAATTTGTAGCGAAACTGTAAAAGTCACTATATATTATTATCTTTGTCACACCAATGTTCAGATTAAACGAAATGTGCTAATAAAAGGAATTAGTATTCTCTCACCCCCCTCCTCCTTCTCAACCATTCCTTCCTAATCCCTCACCCCTCTTCCTCCTCTACTCCTCTCTCGATCTTCTCTCTCTCTCGTCTCCCTATCCACTCTGACGCTCTCCTCTAACGAGTCTGAGTCTCCCTTCTCTCTCCCTAGTATCCATTCAAGACCGTCCGAGCAACGTCCGCTTTTTCGAACAGTCCCCTCACTCTCCTGACCCCCGCCTCTACTGGGGGTCTCAAGTACTCACTTCTATACTAACACATAATCCATCTATGCCTAAACTTAATAATGCGCCTCTCTTTTCACCTGTCCCCGTCATGGTCTACTCCATCAAGCTAACTCAACCCCCCCTCTACCCATTCGACCTCCCACGGTCCCCATCCTCCACTTCCCATCGCCACCCCACCACCTAGCCCCCTACTCCCCTAATCCTTGACTCCAAGCTAACTCCCTAACCCCACAGCAACCATTACCTCTTCTCAATCTCAACCTCCTGTGTCACCCGCCACTGTACAACTCTGTAGCCTCCAATTGGCCTACACCCTTCCCCCGGGATCTGTCTCTGATCCAGTATCCCCTATACAATCCTGTGTGTGCCCTGCTCCCCCAGAATCCTCCACATAAATCTATAATCTCCAGTACTAACACGACCAAATCTCGCCCACACCCTCACACTTCTTCCACCTCCACCTGTCCTCAATACTCCTCCTGCACTTCAATGACTGCCCTCTCCCACTAAGTCCTCCCTCCCTAACCAATCTGCTCATTTGGGGGGGGGGGGGGGGGGGGGGGGGGGGGGGGGGGGGTCCTGGGTCCTCACACACACAATTCCTGTACCTCACTTAAGCTACTCACCACACACAATAATTGCCCAGTATCAGATATCCTCATTTCGGCTATCAGTTTTACTAGTCCACCCCACCTCCCCCCCCATCCAATCCCCATACTTCCCCCCTCACCCCCTACTAACTTCCTACCTCTAACTCCCCCCCAATCTCCCTCCTCCTTTCACCCATCAACTCCCAGATCCCTCCACTCCTTCACCCCTTTCTCTCTTCATTCTCTCTCCCTCGTCACTTCTCTCATCATCTCTACTTCTGAAACTCCCTGTCCTCTCTCCTCCCC
>JAMPIV010004743.1:0-35000 GCA_024509875.1 Oreohelix idahoensis
GGAATGGCAAGCATGCTATAGACCTATTGTTGAACCTTGTTAGAGATGCCTCCATAAACTCATTGCAATCGACAGGCAAAAATGCGTCGCTGTGCATCATTTCCGCTATACAAGCATGATTAACACGTGGTATGGATTTGAATATGTGTATAACTTTTTTTATAGATATTTTAAAAAACTAGAGGCTAATCTAATGATTTTAACGGCCATTTCACATCACAGCCCAAACAACATAGAGCGTAATTTGTTTTAATCTCATAAAACACACAAAAGTTCAAAATTTTTGTCCTTTGTAATCTCCCCTAAGCTTTTACTTTCTCGTAGATTACACCGACGTTAAATCCGCCGGAAGTGTTACACCATCACCTACTATGCCTTAATCACTAAAAAAAGAGATAGTCATTCTTCCGACATTCCAGTGAAATCGGTCACGTATCAAAACGTGGTTAATCTGCTTTCCCTGACAAAAACGTCATATATTTCGCCCCTTAGCGGTATTCTGCTGTTTTGTTTCAATTCAACCCTTCTCGCTCGCTACCTTCAGAAAAAATTTCTGTCTGGCCGTAATGCAGTTACACAATCTAGCTTCGCGACCACTTCACAACCCTGCACAAACAGAAGTCAATGTTCCTTTTAAAAAAACGGTAAGAGTCAGATAACCGTAGGAACGACAAGTAATATAATAAAACACGTGACAATAAGAAGAAAATACGCGATAAGTAGCAGTTGAGAAAAATTACAAGAAGTGCACAGAAGAGAGCCGAAGAGGTCACAGGAAAAATGTAACGATCAAAGAAGATCACTTGTCACAGAAAATAAATAGAGTACAATTTTTTTAAAAGTGGACCATTGTTGAAAGGTATTACATTAACAACAACTTAACAAGAAGAATGCTGTTTGAAAATTATAAGCATTACCCCTCCCCCATAATAATATGTAACACTTAATATTAGCACCTATAATCTGAGAATGCTGTGCTTAAAATGTCTACGATGAAGAAAGTCCTAAAGTTCCCTAGCTTAAAAATTCAAATATTCCCCCCACATGTCACCTAGAGATCTACCAGATACACCCCAAAAGATCTAGCACAAACGCGATATACGGCTGTCTCCTCTGATCTAGATATATACTTGGTTTTATGCCCAGCAGTTTTCAACGAAAATAGATACGTTTCGGAATCTCTGTGGTATAATAACCTTTTAAGGAAATTTCACTTGGTAGCCGCGCTGGTGTAATGGCTACGGCGTTGTTACCTGGCGACCTGGTTGTTCATAGGTTCAAAACCATGGCCGTCGGCGTTTGTAAAGAAAAGTTTACGACCGGAAATTTGACTGAATAACCTGAACCGGCTCCTGCACATAAATCCCGTGTGGATGGGACGTAGCGAAGCTCTCTGACCGGTTTGAAGGAAAAGTCCCACAAACCCCCCAGCCTCGCAATGACCTTATTTCATTGGGCCATCGAAGAGCTGGAACAGCTCGAGTGCCGGCTGGTTATAGAAATAAAAAAAAAAAAAAAAATCTTAAAAAAAAAAAAAAAAAAAAGCGACCTCATTTCAGCAGTAGGAATCAAAGACGCCGAGTTCGGCAGCAAGCGATTATAGGCAGAACCCTAACCAGCAATATCGACCATGCTTCAACTTAACCAGGATTAGTGCTAGAAATGGGACTAGGGTGCGATTGAAAGCCTGAAGCTCCTAATGGGCTAGCGACAATAACCTGTCAGACATGAAGGCGCAGTACATCATTAGACAGGACTAACTTTATCAATACACCCCTGTCACAAAACTATCCGAACTATATACAAGTACCATCCGTGTGCCAGTATAACGGTGTTACTTGTAATTGATTTTATGCCCAACCATATTGACACATAGTGTACCAAAAGATTCTCATACGAGCATACTTCTCAGTTTATGGTACATATGCGTTAGTCTACAGATAGATAATGATACATCACGGTTCCCACCAGTTGTACTCGTACCCCTGTGTACGCGACAGGATCGTTCAGGGTACGCGAAAGTTTAAATTGATTAATCGGTCGTGAAAAAAAGATAGTATAAGTCACATGTAGAACGACAATTGTAAAAGGTTGCTTGAAATTAAATTCAACCAGATACTATACATGGGACAGGGAAAAATCGGTGGAGTGTGAGACAATGGATAGCATGAGAGAGTGAGTGACTGATTGCTAAAGCCAACACGATTGGAGTGTGTCGGGATTATTTATCCAGATGATTGAGCATGAAACCTTCGTTACTCAGATGCATGGCATTTACAATCAAACACCCAGTTATGAAAACAAGGAACGCAATTTCATTGTGTTTCAGCGCCTACTGCTGAACTGCTGAACACAAGTGGGGTACATCGTACTTGAATCCGTCAGCTAACAAAGATAGATTAGAATGAGGTTGAAGCTTCCTGACCGTATTAGTTTAACGTACTGCCTAGTCATGTGGTCAAAATCATACATAGTTTGCAGTGTATTTAGGGGTTGGGTGGGTTTTGGTGGTTGGGGGTGTGGGTTGTGGTTGGGTGGGTTGGTGGGGTGTTTTTATTTGGTTGTGTTTGTGTCGGTGTTGTTGTGTGGTGTGGGTGGGGCACGTCCGTCCTACAAGGCTGATCGAGTCAATAAGGTAGCATTCGCCCTGTAACACCAGCCTAACCTTGAGCCACAAGTATGCATCCACAGGCATATAGCCTTGCATTTACTTAACCGCCTCCCTGGTGAATTGGCCCTCGATCTGCTCTTGATGAATGCCTGAGAAAGAGGTTAATTATATAAGTCAAAGTCCACACAAACTAGAGCGATCCTGGTTCAAAGCACTGGTGTCTTAGTTAGTTAGAATAGTCGTGTTCACTAGTACCCTGCTACTCATAACAAGTAAGGTTGCTCTCTTCGTGTAGTAAAGTCCTGGTTTAGCTAGTTTCTAACATAGACATGGTGAAAGTCCAACTTTTTTTTTACATCCCCCATCCCCCCCCTTTCCTAACTAACTTCAACCCACTGTTACACGACTGTGGTTGACCTTCAAGAGTCTTGCATACCTTAGTCCCGTGATCATTCTTCCTACAAAAGAACAAACTAAATTTTGGCACTTCAGAATAGCTCCGTAACTGTATTAGCTCCCCCAAAATGTTTCAGACAAAATTGAATCTATGATTAAAAAATTAGAAGATTTTGCCCCGACGTGTAGTTGAAAAAGTTGCACCTGAGGTATTTGAAAACTCTGCCAGCGATATTTCCTATCTGAGAACGAGCTGCACTCTCTCCAGGAAATGAGCGAGAAAAAATGAACCACTTGAAAGCTAGAAGATCATCTTTCAGAGACATGTACTTACCGAAACCTGTAAAAGAGAACTACTGGGGAAGTTGTAAACGTCCCATTGAGTAGTCGCGAATATGGTTCCAGCATCCACATTAAAACAATCAACGAACAAGAGAAGTTGATTGAACTTTCCGATCTGGTGAACAACTTTTAATAAGTGAATTCAAAGGAATTCCTTATTACATTTGTGGGAGACATCAGCAGAGAATTGGGAACAGCTGACCGACAAGGCGCTTAAGTTCTGTAGCCATTTACAAATACTTAGCAGTGTTGGAGTTTTTTTTGGGCTTTCACCTTTTTATAACCTGTTATAAAAAATAAATACCCTAGTCACCCCCGAAAGCAGGTCCAGAATTGACCCCCGCCCCTGCCCCCAATCTTACACCCACTTGACCCCTGAATTCACCCCCCCCCCTAGTCCTCAAAACAAGCTCAAAGATCGAACTGAACAAATTGGTCCATGGTCACGTGACATGTGTGTTATAAAAAGTTAATGTTCACTTTTACCCCGGGAATTACTGGACGTTCCCCCTATGTGTTGGTATTAATAAATCCGGCGACTTCAAACCCCATTTTGGTTAGATAACTTCTGATCATTTTTAATGTAAAAATAATACACTGTTTGTTCAACTCATTTTACGGTACATGGGTTTTGTTATCCCGAGGTTGCCCCTTTATCTGGCTGTATTATGTATCTATACTTTCTTCATGAGGGAAGACTTCCAGTCAGATATCATATTAATTAGAATCACAGTAGTCTCTTCTCTAACCGTCCTTCCCCCAAGAGACCGACCAAGCAGTCAAGGCCACACGCCTTAGATGTGCGTCATTATAAGGCAACAGTAAAAAGTAGATTTTACAAATGTTGTAGTTTCCCATCACTGCTATAAAGCGTCTTTTAGTAAGCAACAACAAAGTAGACTCACATGAATGCCGTGTAGTTTCCGTAAGCAAAGGTGGTGACATAGCTCGAAAATACGGGTGATCAGCCATGTGTAACTTATATATGTCAAGTATATATATGCTAAGTAATTAGTCTGCACACAATATCTGTCACTCTTTTTGTGAAACTGCCACAGGGGTGACGTCAAGTTTGAAAAAAGGTTGGGAACCGCTGGATACGATGAACCTTTTGAAGAGTTACGTTGGCTATCATATCAATGTAAGGTACATTTGGTCGACTTAGTATTTAAAAAGTTATATAGCGTACTCGCTGGAAGATCAGGGCAGATATATTCTACCTGGGCAAATACGAATTCATGGTTGGGGTGCCACTGCACTTCTACGGACTAGCCGTAAGGGTTTCATATTTCGATTACTATTCAGTAAAAATTGGAAATCTCGCGTTAAAGACTGGCACTCCCTTCAAAATACAATTGCATAACACATGCAAGTTAAACGTTCTACTGTAATAGCATGACCCGGTGATGTAAGATAACATAGAATGTCAGACTAGAGCTTTGACGAAGTATCCTGGAACTCGTTCGCAGAGCGGTGCCTATCTCAAAAATCATCTTCCCCCCACATTCATGCGACAAACCAGGATTGTTGTCAAATTAATTAAAAATTGTACCAGTATGTTGAAAGTTAAACTTAGTCTGAGTTTTAAATTCGAATACCCTTAGAGATAAAAAAAAAAAAAAAAAACAAAAGACAGAAAACGATTCGCAGTTTCGAATTTGTTTCAAATACGTTGAATTCCAGGCATTTTTTTCGACTTAATATTGCAAGAAGCAACTTGTAGAGGCAAAACAGGGGAAAGAATCCGTGTATCATAGTCCCATAATCAGGACTGTCAGCACAACTGATTTTAATGATACTTAATTATTCTATTGCACTTAGTTTCTGCTGAAATCTAAAAATGACACCTCGATTATAGTTTGTTGATAAAAACGGAGACAAAAGAGGACGCGGGGGGAGATAAATATTATGGAAACATATTTTTCATTTTTGTAAGGAAGTCATTTTCGCTTTCTGTAACAGTAAATGTTTGATCGAAATGTATCACGGGACCTAATTAACCCAAGACCTACGGTCTTTTTATATTTGAGACATGCGCCCTAAATATAACCGACTAGGTTGAAACGGGACGTCGCCTCGCCAAAACGAGGCAAAAACTTCATTAAAAAAAAAAAAAATCACGGGACCTGAAAATTAAAAACCACACGGGCTATTTACAAAAAGAAAAAATGTCTAGCAATTTGCTTCACATTTAGAAGTTATGTAATTATTTAGCGTCATCTTCGAAAAGTCAAAAAAACATTACACGTCATAATTAGAAGGATAAGTTCGATTTCTGGATTGGCGTTCTATTTTTAGATATGACGGACTCGGGATAACACCGCTTCGGATTTTACATTAGCTGTTCTTAAAAATAGCAAACGAACTGTGGGTCATGTACATGTAATGTCTTTTAATAAAGCGTTAGAAATCTAACCGTCTTCATTTTCTATTAAAGAAAAACCAAACCTCTAGAATACTTGGATTATGTATAATACCTACGCAATTCCTCATTACACTTTTTACCACCTTCCCCCTTTTTAATAGATATGCTTTAGGCCTATGCCCAGTTTTGGCGACGCATACTCTGTCAACTTATACCCAAGGTCCATCTGTCCTCACAATTAAACTCAGCTTGAACTATTTACTGTTACAATGGTGGTTTTTAAATTTTTTTTAAAATTATAAGTAATCTCGACTCAAATTAAGTTATATACCGATACACTGTCGTACCGATTTTCGTCATTTTTAATTGTCACATTTTAGCAGTAAAAATTCGAAACTTTTTTTTGTGTCAGCGAATTCTTTTTGTCACGCAAGCAGTGCATTTAATCATCGCTTAAAATAAATACTATTTCTCAAAACCAAACCAAAGCGTTAATGTTATTTTCATAGTCATCTACGTCGTCTTCTTCTCCTCACCCCCTTTTCTTTCATGCTGTAAAAGTATGGCAAATTTAGTCCCACAGCAGATACATGGAGGAGTGAAGTGTTAGAAACTCCACTATACTAGGTCCTAGCTTAATGAGGTGGTTATGGCCCGTTCCCTTCCTCGCTGCTTTTGTCCCCCCCCCCCCCCAACTCAACAGCAGAGTTAGGTACCCATTTACATCTGGGCAGACTGGAGCCTGAGGCTACTAGGTTTCAAACCCGGTAACTTTGCCTGTAGAAGCAAGCGCTTTAAACACTCTACCACTGGCCGCTCCTTAAAGTAAGAGTGGACGTACTGTAGCTCCCTCTCTTTCTCTCTATCTGTCTCTCTCATTAGCTATCAGCGAATTTAATCTCTTTCTATTGTTATGCTTACTAACTAAAAATGTAGACAACACTGAACGCAACACCAATAGCAATTACACTGAAATACTATCTACGTAATTAATTAATACTGCACCGAAACTAATACTGAAATATACACAGATGGAAAAAGTATATGCGTTTGCCTTATACAAATCAACTTGAAGAACATAAAAATGTCTCTCGGAGACAGGGATTTGAGACACAACTTAAAAAATAACAGAAAGATAAAACAGGAGATATAGAAAAAAGACCTAGGACAGAAATGGGTAGAAAGATCTTATCCCTCTGCTTTTTGTTTCCCTAGGTGAATGGCGTGGGTTGAAGACGATGAGAATGAGAATTAATGATTTGTCTTTGTCATATTCTGTTTTGTAAAATGTGGTTTTTTTAAGCCTTATGTTGCCGGCTGTGATAAAATTAACCGTGATACAACGTTTAAAATATCTCCAAAGATAAATTGTAGGGATAAAAAATAATGCGTAAGCCACTCGAAGACATAATCGCCCATGCAGCCGGTCACTACCCCCCATGTACACTCACTTGTTAGACGTGAAGGCAAAACGTTTACCCTTGTAGACGGGATGAGAACGGAGATCAAAAAGAAAAATATGACTGAACACGTGCTTGAAACTAGCAAGGCTAAAAAGACGCAATTGGTGGGGAAAGGAAAAAAATTCACGTCCCCAAGTTGACACAAGGTAAAGAAATTGACAAAAGGGACCTTAGCTATTATACGCAACAGTCATTTCTTGGACGCTTTTACGATACTTAGTCCCTTTATTTGAATTCAGCGGCAAACGCATTACAGAAGATGCTCGAACATATTTCAAAAAAAAAAACAACTAACCTTGAAAAGTAACTTTTTCTTAATAATAATGTTAGGAATATAAAAACTAGCTGGCCTGATGGCCCATCTTGAGCAGAGAAATAATATGCTTTCATTTATACAGACGGATAGATAATAATGAAGATATTGACAAAAGACTGTTGTTCATATCAGCGAGCGACTGCATTGAAACAAAAACATGTCACTAATTTTCAAAAAATTGCGGCCTTGAGACTCAAGTGCTAAAATCTAGATGAATGAAAGAGAGGGGAAATTAGTGGAAAGTTGTGGCTAAAAATAACTCTAGAGGCAGATTCGTGTAGGAAATGCATGTATAAACAAGTGTGTTTTTGTAAAAAACGCAAGTAGAGACAGATGGACCAACAGACAATAATACATACTTGACTGAGGTATGACTGAATTGACTTTTTGGTAGGAGGGTTTGAAATTTGAAAAGGGGGAAAGGCGGTGATTGGACACAGATAAACATATTATCGGCGCTCAGACGCGCATTTTGGCCATTCATCATAAATTGTCCAGTAGTAGACACAGTAATTCTTCAGTGGTGTAATTCCCAGAAGCTAATTGCAATATTTAGAGGGACGCCATACTAGAGCCAGCAGCTCAGCTGAGTTTTGCTAGCATATAACTGTGTTCTCTATTCATAATTCTGAACTGTGAGTTTTTTATTTAGCACCAAAGTGGTGTCAAATGCTGTGTTGTAAAATACAAGTGAGGACCCGTGCAGTATAGTAGTTTGGCAGAGCAGCCTTTATATTGCCCCCAAGCACGGAGAGGTGGGGCCACCAGATTCCAGCACCAGAACTACTCAGTCAAGATACGTGAGCGTCTGGCCTGCTGGACATTCACCAACTTATTTTCTAACTAACACATCAACTAGAACATACCATGTTGGGAAATAAACTTGTATTCCTCCCATCAGTAAATGGACAATGTTTGGTAGTCATAGACTGGGAGTGATGAGGCCACCCCAACAGCACATCCATTAATCGTTCTCCCAGATAAATTACAAATATAAACAGTAGTAATATTAACTAGTCTTGTAAAATACATATGTACACACCTTTCATTTATTATGCCATATATTCATGCATTTCATTCATAATTTCAAAACCTTTCATATGTTCTGACCAAAATAAAACCTTGGCTCAGAACAAATA
This sequence comes from Oreohelix idahoensis, assembly GCA_024509875.1. Lineage (NCBI taxonomy): Eukaryota > Metazoa > Mollusca > Gastropoda > Stylommatophora > Oreohelicidae > Oreohelix > Oreohelix idahoensis. The sequence continues at coordinate 8,633 of JAMPIV010004743.1, forward strand.
AACTTAAAGAAAATTTAATATCAAAATTTTACACAGCTTGAGTTAGTTCAGTGTGTTATAAATCTTTATTAATATTATTAGACTTATTAAATATCTGTGTGTGTGTGTGTATGTAATCTACCACAACACATTACATATCAGTACCCTAGATTTTTAACGTAGCCACATTCATTAGTAAAAAAGATATGTGTGAGGTCGTAAGTGGTAGCAAGAAGGGCCTTCTGTAAATTCACAGCTACATTTATCTCAGGAGCCTTCACAGCTGACCTCATGCATCACACTAGGTAATATCACAACCATACAGTACCATCAAATCCACTACACTACACGGCTACCTGAAAGACAACCGGTTTTTTTTTTTTTTTAAAAGCCTTTTGTTGCCGGCTATCTGAAAGAAAACCTGTTTTTGTTTTCAAAGACAACCAAAAAAAAAAAAAAAAAAAAATTGTTAAACGTTTGTTTCAGGGTAAAAAAATCTGCAAAGCTAAAGAAATCGCCCCGCGTGTATAAGCAGGCTCGAAAATCTTCTGTTCAGAGTGGTAGTTGAAGAAGACATCAATATTTGAACTAGGCTATTCAGCATGTTAACTGATTGCGTGTACAACCGATTTAGATTTATAATTTTATAACGGATAAATTGTATGCGCACATCATGAATACCAGCTTGCAAAATAAACAATTTCCTACGTAGATAAATCGCATTTAGAAAAAAAAAAGGGAAGGGGGGAAAGAAGATAAGGCTAATGATGCATTCTGTTCTATGAAACAAGTTAATCTGAAGTGTCGTAATATTTCTCCATTTTCGTTTACTGTCTCACAGTTCATGTTTTCCCATGATCTCTTCAAAGCCACTGTTGTCTGTTTCCACCAATTCAATAAGTTTACCTATCAAGTTTGCAATGTTTTTACTTCTCTTTTCAACAAAGATATTTTTAAGCCTGGTGTAAAATTCGTCCTTCACGAATTCTTCGTTGTCATCTTGTGAGGAATACAAATTGATGATGTTCATCTTTATTTTCCTTTTGGCAGTTTTGAATGTTGCTGATATTAGTATGGGTCCCATTGCTTCCGATTCCATTAGTGCCTTTTGTTATTCCTTTGACAACTTTAGTCCCCACACCATAATGAGGTGCGCTTACTTGCTCACGTTCTGATGACAGCCCCATTTCTTATGTGTTTCTTCTTTTTTCTATCAAAGTTTTTTATGCTTAATAAATGTAATATATTAAAGACAATTTGTGTCTTAATCTGGCTCACCAAAAAATAGGTTGATCTACACTTACGGATTTTCTTATTATTTCAACGTTGAATCTTTGCGTAAAATCAGTTTACTTCATCAGCTGAAAAGCAATATCTTACTTACTTACTTAGTCGTTCCCCTTCTACCGTGAGGTGTAGAGGTTTGGAAGAGAGAGCGCCAGACCATTCTATCAGCTGTCTTCTTCCTGGCCTGGTTCCATTCTAGTCCTCGGTCCTTCAAAGATTGTCTAATGTTGTCCTCCCAGCGGACTCTGGGTCGTCCTGGAGGTCTGGATCCCTGGCTCTTTGTTTCCCATGCTTGTCGTGGTAGCCGATCTTCTCCCATTCTGCAGACATGGCCAAACCATCTTAGTTGGGACTGTTCTATTTGGGTCTGCAGCGGATGGGATTTTAGGCCTTGACGGATCGTCTGGTTGCGGACCATGTCTCTTCTTGTTTCTTCAACCACTTTCCTCAGATACCTCATTTCTGAGGTTTGTGAAAAGCAATATCGTTTACTGCAATTCTTCTAAGAATCTCAAGTCATCTCTCATGCTCAACAGTGCTTTCGACGTTTAGTGCATCGTTCACTTTTTTTTATTAAACTGCCAAGCAATACTTTACCATCTTCTTTTCCTCTTGCTCTTGATTCTTCATTGCAGCAAAAGTGAATAACTTCCATCTTATAAAGTGTTTCTGCATTGTCCTGAATGGTCACACTTCACCTTTAATCAATATTTCGTTGTTTACAATTAACATAAGAATAACTATTGTTACAGCACCAGATACATATGTTTCAACAAACTGTTACTGCTGACTGTTACTACAGCTACTGCTCAGTTGCTACTACAACTGTTACTACATTACTGTTATTGATACTACTACGACTGTTTACAATAATTAGATCTATTATTACAGTTGCTGCTAATGGCATTGCTGCTACTACAGCTGTTACAACTACTGCTATAAAATGCTAAAACCGTTATTGTTACTCCTGCTACACCTATTACAACTACTACTTTTACCGATGCTGCTACTAGAACTGTTACAACTACTGTTGCAGGTGCTACTACTCATACTGCTGCTACGTCTGTTACAACAACTGCTACTACTACATATGTTACTAATGATGCGGCTGCTACCACAACTGTTACAAGAATTACTGCTAACGATGCTACTAAGGTACGGCCATTGTTACATATGTTACAATAACTACTGCTGCATTTGCTACTATTACATCTGTTTCATATGTACCAACGGGTTGGGCCTATTTCTGCTACTACAATAGTTATTACGGTACTTCTAAATATTGCTCTACCAACTGCAGTTACCACTATTGCCGTTGCTTCAAATATTACAGTTGCTGCTATGTCTGTTGTCGTTGTTCATACTGAAATAGCCACTTATGATGCTGCTATAAATACTGACGTTGTTGCTGCTACATGTACTTCTACTGCAGGTACCGTACTAACTATTTAGGACATCTATTAAAAAACACTTTTAACATAAATGATAACATGAATAATAACAAATAACTATAAATGAAGGGTAAAAAAATTTGTACTGCTTCATCTACATTACAAACGACAAAACAGCTCGCTTTTATAACAAGCATGATACATAAAGTTTTACAATCTCATAAATGAAAGTCCCGCTTTAGTGGGTTAGATGAGTAATGGTAATGTCTTTATCATCGAGCTGTTTCCATGGACTGAACTAATGGAACATGAACAAATGTCTAAAATAAAAACACGCAATCTGGATTCCGAGTACCACAGGGAAAGTTCCTACATACGTTATACATTACGTGGCTTTAACGGTCTTCCCGTTGATGTAGACACCACGTCATAGCCTAGTCTATATAAACAGCAGCGCTCAACGGAAATCATTAACATATTTAGTGAAGTTTTGATCTAAACACTTGTTTGTTCCATATATTGTAAAGGCTTTTGGGTAAGTGGTACCAGTGCTTAAAATGTCTTTTTTTTTAAATCAAAATAATATCACTGATTAAAATGTCTCTTCTGTCATTGCTATCTGATATAATTTTTAACTTTGGAATTCTCGACCGCCATGTAATACCATTAGGCCTCCTCTTAGAGATAAACGTAAAGATGGCAGGTGTCGCCAGTGTTAGGAACATTAACTGCCACCAAAAAAAAAAAAAAAAAAAAACTGCAACAGCTACTATCATACCACTAGTAATAACAAGGCTAACCGTTATAAAGATATTCCTCATCATCATTAACTAATTATCTTGACAGTCATCAACATCATCACCATCAAAGGCAACACCGTCTCTTATGTTACTAACTAGGCCCTACCTTCTGCCATTGTCAAAATTATTACTGTCTTCAACTAAGGCATCACCATCTTTCATTATCACAAAGCTGTTTTCATCTTATATCACTGCTAGACGACTGAAACCGAGTTATTTTCACGGATATTCTGCTTTTAAAATTCTCTCCAACAAACAGTGACCACTGACACAGCCATTACCAATTCCAACATACAATGATAACATTCACAATATTTCTTATGATTCAAATCAGTGTTTCCCAAACTTATGATAATCACGTACTCCATATGAGAATCTAATTTTACTGATGTTCCCCTTATGAGAGGTTAGTTTAGCTGGTGTACCCCTTATGAGAGTTTAGTTTTACTGGTGTACCCATTATGAGAATCTAATTTTACTGGTGTACCCTTTATGAGAATCTAGTTTTACTGGTGTACCACTTTTGAGAGTTTAGTTTTACTTATGTATCGTTTATGAGTTTGGTTTTACTGGTGTACCCATTATGAGAATCTAGTTTTACTGGTTTACCCCTTATGAGAGTTTAGTTTTACTGGTGTACCCATTATGAGAATATAGTGTTACTGGTGTACCCCTAATGAGAGTTTAGTTTTACATATGTACCCCTTAGGAGAGTTTGGTTTTACTGTTTTACCCCTTATGAGAATTTGGTTTTACTGTTTTACCCCTTATGAGAGTTTAGATTTAATGGTGTACCTCTTATGAGAGTCTTGTTTTACTGATGTACCCCTTGTGAGAGTTTATTTTACTGGTGTACCCCTTATGAGAGTTTAGTTTTACTAGTGTGTACCCCCTATGAGAGTTTAGTTTTACTTGTGTACCCCTTATGAGTGTTTAGTTTTTCTGGTGTCGTAACACTCATGTATTAAATTTTAATGAATTGTTTTCTGCAGCTTAAATAAAAAGTATGGTAAAGTAAAATAAAAAAAAATTATACCATGTTCCCCTTGAACATCTTTCATGTTCCCTCTGGGTTACTCATTCCACACTTTGGGAAAAACTGATTTAGATACCACATATTTTGATATTCATCTCCCACCATCAATGTCATGCTGTCTATCAATTTTGTTTCTTTAGTGTTTTCAGTTCTGAGCGTCCATTTGGCTAAGTGGATAGAGCGCTTTCTTCTCACTGTGAAGTTACTGGGTTCCGGGATCAAAACCTGGTAGCATCATGCTTCAGTCTACTCAGCTGTAAATGGGTACCTAACTCTGCTCTTGAGTTAGGGAAAGCAAAAAAAAGTCAACGAGGAAGGGAACTGGTCACTCCATCTCATTAAAAATCTTGACTTGATTTGGTGAAGTCTCTAACACTTCACTCCCTTATGGCAGAATCTGTTATGGGACTAACTTTATCTTATTTTTAATTTTCAGTTCTCTGCCAACACAAAATGTCAGGGGTCAACCTCACAAAGTTGGTGAAAAAGTGGTATGCACAAGCAATGAAGGATAGCACAGACAATATAGGTCAGTCTTTATTGTTCTAAATAATTTCTTGCAGACACTGTCTCACCCCTTGTGGTTCTTGGGGTGGGGGGAGATCTGAGCTGGCAAAGAAAGAATCACCACTCCAACAAGACATGTTATAAGAGGCAACTGTTGAGGATGTGGATTTGGATGACAGCTCGATAATGTAAAACAAATTGCTACATAAACCACAGTTACAATAACACATGAAGCATTTTGGTGCAGGCTTCCTGAAGACAGATGACAGCAGTTGTCACCCCCATATTCCATTAGAAGCAAACAAGGGAAGAATGAAATACCCAATAACAGAATAACAAACAAGTCACTTCTTTGTTGTGTGCATCATGACCTCTGAAACAATAGATGTCATCATCTCATTTTCCTTACATCATGACCTCTGAAACAATAGATGTCATCATCTCATTTTCCATACATCATGACCTCTGAAACAATAGATGTCATCATTTCATTTTCCTTACATCATGACCTCTAAAACAAAAGATGTCATAAAATCTTTTCCCTTACATCATGACCTCTGAAACAATAGATGTCATCATCTCATTTTCCTTACATCATGACCTCTAAAACAAAAGATGTCATAAAATCATTTTCCATACGTCGTGACCTCTGAAACAATAGATGTCATCATCTCATTTTCCTTACATCACGACCTCTGAAACAATAGATGTCATCATCTCATTTTCCTTACATCACGACTTCTAAAACAAAAGATGTCATAAACTCATTTTCTTTAAATCATGACCTCTGAAACAATAGATGTCATCATCTCATTTTCCTTTGTTCTCCTTACTGATCATGGAACCAACACTGTAGATGGTCCCCTTGAGGAAGCCTGCACCAAGAATTCATAAGCTTTTGTAGTGGTGGTTTCTGTAGCAATTTGTATCACATAATGAGGTTGCTAGCACCATGCACAACCTCATATTAGTCACAATGGATGATAAGCCTGATGGTGCAGTAGGTCTATTATTAATTTGTCTCCTCAGAAACCCCTGGGAACTGAACGGGTCAAAAACAGTAGATGTGACACCAGTAATATTTATCACAACCATCTTCTTTAATTCGGTCACAACCTTTGTTGGATCTAATGAGATATTCACCACTTTCCCCCACTCTCATTCTTCAACATATCATAAACTCCTATGTGATTTAGTATTATTTAACATATTTTAAGAATGTTACTACATTGAAACAACATTTATTATATTTTACTTACTTGATTAGTCATTCCTCTTCTACCCTGGGGGTGTAGAGGTGTGTCAGAGAGAGCTCCATACTATCCTATGGGCTGTCAATTTTATATTTGACACTGGCTATAATTTTGAAGCCCTGTGTAGTTCCCATATGTTTCTAGGAGACAAAGAAAGTATAGGACTACAGCTGCCATAGACATGTTGTATGGGGTGACGAATATAAGTCTGTATAAAGGGCTGGCAATCTAATCATTGAAACAAATTGCTACAGAAACCACATGAATGCAGGCTTCCTGCAAGGGGGCCACCTACAGTGGCAGTCCCATTTATTTATAGGGAGAAAAAAAGGAAATGATAGTTCTTGTAATTACATTTTTTTTTTTTTAATGTGTTTAATTAATTCTTAGTTTCAGGACATAAATTATTTTGATATTTTGATTTTAATAAAGGAAGTAACATGGGAAAAATATTATAACTGATGTTATTATTTTTAATATGTAGTTTTGAGAGATGATGACATAAACCTTGACCTGTTAAAGACAAAGGTGAAACCTCAGACTCTGCAATGGACACCAATTGGTTCAAATCCTGAAAGCGCCAGTCTTACTAGAACTGTAAGATTCATTGTTCATTTTTTATCTCTTATGCGCTGTTATACTTTGGTATTCTAAAGCTATCTTTTACTTTGTTATTCATTTTGCTGCTATCTAAGAAAAAGATATGGTCCGTGCCTCTGCTCCCAAAGTATCACTATTAATATCACTATTTCCTTACCTGTTATGTTACCAGTGTAAATTACAAAATCAATCATCGTCATCACCAGGAGTAAGGTAAAGATAATCCCATAACAGATATAACCATTTAGGGGAGTGAAGTGTTGGAAGCTTCTTTATACTAGGTCCAGCTTTAAGAAGTAGGGTGATCATTTCCCTTTCTCACTGCCTTTACTGTCCCCAATTCATAAGCAGTCCACTACCCATTTACAGATTGGTAGACAGGAGCATGATGCTACGAAGTTTTGAACCCAGAACTCTGTAACTTTGCTGCCGGATGCAAGTGTTCTAAGCACTCTGCCAATTCACAGACTGTATCTAAGTAAATAAATAACAACATATAACATGTAAATACGAATCATAAATAAATAAAACATTAAATAAATTAAATGCTTATCTCCTACTGAATGTTACTAAATTCAAATAGTAAATCTTAAAAATTATGCCAGCCTTAATTAAATGCAGTAGATACTTTGTCACATATTGCAAGATGTAATAACAAATAAAGGTCTATGCAATAGAACCAGACAACAGAAGTACAGCAGGATATTATAGAGAGGAAGCCAAGATGAAAATGACACACCATCAGTAAACAACAATACTGCAAAACTCCCAAGTGGACAAAAGGATTTCGCGTCAAGCCACGTTTTTTTTCTTAGCAAAGTATCCTGGTCAACCCTTGATGGGTTATAATTAGGATATATATTTTAATAAATTCAAGACAATATAGTAACTTCTTCCCCCTCCACTCAGTCCAAATTGAGTAAATCAAACTCAAAATTGTATATGTGTGTGTGTGTGTGTGGCCTACACTTTCCAAGAAAACACAGCCACAGGTGTGGTGAATTTCATGATAGATCCACCACATCAGATAAAGCAGGTTCCTAACTATTTAAATGAAAGGCAAACATTTAGAAATTTTGTGTATTTCTTTATACAAGCATTGTTCTTGCATATAGAGTCAAACATTAATCTGGGAAGCTCAGTGATAAAAAAAATTAGTGTGAAATCTTGCAATTTTTCTATTTGAACAACTGGTCAAAATGGCATTTGCTGATTGCTAAGTCAGAGGCACATCTTCAATCCAACCTGCAAGTCTGGAAGGACGAGCTGGAAAAGAGAGGGATGGTCATTAGCAGCTCTAAAACAAAAACCATGGTGATTTCAAGAGAGGAAAGAAGACATCAGATTAAGCTGGAAGAACAGGTCCTGGAGCAGGTCAACCACTTTAAATACTCATACCTCGGATCTGTCATAGACCAGAAGGGAGGCATCAACAAAGAGTTGGCTATCTGAAGAGCAGCAGCTGGGAGACTTTTTCAGGCCCTAAATTAAGGACTCCTCAGCAAAAGAGAAGTTGGTAAGAAGACGAAGATGGCTGTATACTGCTCCACTTATTTCTCAGTCTTGATGTATGGATGTGAGTCATGAGCAATGACTACAACCCACAAAAGCCAGATCCAAACCTCAGAAATGAGGTATCTGAGAAAGGTGGTTGAAGTAACAAGAAGAGACATGGTCCGCAACCAGACGATTCATCAAGGCCTTAAAAACCCAGACCCCACAGACCCAAGTAGAAACAGTCCGAACTAAGATGGTTTGGCCATGTCTGCAGAATGAGAGAAGATTGGCTACCACGACAAGCATGGGACACTAAGAGCCAGGGATCCAGACCTCCAGGATAACCCAGAGTTCGTGGAAGGAAAACATTTGACAATCTTTGAAGGACCAAGGACTAAAATGGAACCAGGCCAGAAGGAAGACAGCCGATATGATAGTTTGCGATCTCTCTTCCAAACCTCTTCACCTCATGGTAGAAGAGGAACAACTCAGTGATAAAAAAAATTAGTGTGAAATCTTGCAATTTTTTTTTATTTGAACAACTGGTCAAAATTTGGAGAACATCTGAACTAAGCCCACACCTCAGCTCTGCTTCCAAATGTATGTCCATTATTCGAGATCTACATTTTGACTTGATCAAGGTGATTGAGGAAAATTTTGATTCTCTGAGCCACATTAATTCAAATATGGAAAATAATTTGGAAATTGCCAGTTTCAAAGTAGGAAGATATTTCCACATCATAGTGCAACAGGCAGAGAGTGTGATATACATACTGTACATATTTTACTATGTGTGTCATGATTTCACATTGTGTAGGCATGTTGAATCTTATGCACATGGAAGAACCCCATATAGTTTTCAGCATAGGCCTGAAATATCATTATGCCAGTATTCAGAAAATACGAGTGAATTTGAAAGCTGCAACCAAGGTGGAGTGGTTCAATTCTCTGCACTAGACAACAGAAGGCTGACACTTGGGAGTCATGACCTAAGTGGGCTCTTCCTCCCCCCCCCCCCTCTTCCCGAGTGTAAAGGAGATTAAGGGCTGAAACACTTGATCAACAGGGGAACTACTTCTGATGATCAGATTGCCTCCTGTTGTATCGCTCTGTGTAGAGTTTCTTGTATCAGTATTCAGAATATTTTTTAAAGAATTTTGTCATGAAATTTTTGCTTAACATCACGCCAGGTGTAATAATCCAGTTTACCACATTTTTGTTGCGAATACACCCCATGCATTTATTGGCAAATGGGTTGCTCATCCCTGGTGTACCCAGATATGTCCTTGTTGGAATCCAGTATAAGGAGACCAGTGACAACTTGGACCAAAAATGGTGTTATGGGAGGTCAGGGATCTCGTAGGCAGAGATGAAAAAGATGGTCCTAAATAGAAACTGATAGCAAGCAATAGATACAGCACTATGTTCCTTATTGAGCGAAGAGAGATGATGATGATAATAATTAAATCCACTGCAGTAATGATAAGATCCTGGGGAGGGGGGGGGGGGCTCTGATGTGACAAAAATAAAATACGACTTCTGCCATTTCAGGCTTGTCATAAAAGGTGACTAACAGGAAGTTGTGTATGAGACTGGCTACCTTATCTTGTCAAATAAATTGCTCCAGAAACCAGCCCTGCAATGGATACTTTGATGCAGGTTTCCTGCAAAGTGACCAGCTGTAGTGGCTCAATATTACATATATATGCAGTGGAAATTGAAAAGAAGGTTTATTTCTATGTATGATCAGTTTCTGCCAACCAGACAGTTGTATTAAATCTTTTTTTTTTTAAATGACAGACAAATAAAACAATCATTTTCAGGTCACACTTGCCAAGAATCCAAATGTTTCAAATGTTGCTGGGGCTGTTGGGCAAGTACACGTAGCAAAGGATAGTGAGATCATTGGCAGAGTGACACTGCATACAGGCGTTATCAAAGGTACGTTAATTTTATATTTATTTACTTTGGACATTTGTTGTCCGAAGTTTCTTAGATAAGAGAAATATTGTACAAGAGCATATTACGCAGTGGTTAGGTTCTGGGGACACTGTAAAGTCAAAAAACGCATGTAGACAAAATTGAGTGTAGCCTTAGCAAACCCCCCCCCCCCCCCCCCCCCCCCCCACCCCCACCAGTTGCTTAGTTTTCTAATAAAAGCTATTCAACATTACTATTTCACTAAATATATTGTAAAATATATTATAAATAGAAAACAGAGTTAAAAAGACATGAATAACAGTAACAGCGATTTTCAATTATGTAAAATATATAAATTGCTGCGATGGGAAATGTTTGCTACCAACCTAAAATAAATGATGCAAGCCAGTTAGTATTACATCTGCATGACTGGGCATATACAGATATTTATTTTAATTTACTGCAGTAAGTATTTGTGTAAACATAAAAATAAAATATAAACTTTTATCCTTTCTGTGATTAAATTTTATGAATGCATAAAAGTGACTGTTGTTTAGTTATCAAGCACATAGTTGTTTCGTCTTCATTTGTATTATTATTTCTGTATTCTGTATTTATTTTTTTACCGCATTTTACTTTGTCCTTAAATGTATATTAAAAAAAACCTTTATGTATTTATAAAAAATTCCTATAAATAATTTACAATGAAAGCTATTTATAATTTTACAGAAGTTAAGTATGTATGGTGCGATTGAACTGTAATTTTATTTCAGTGTACGAGTGTAAAACTGAGTACTGCTTTAAAAACAATCATGTATCTGATACCTTTCATTAGATTCTATTTTTTACATTTATATTCTATCACTTTATTTTTAAACGTTATCAATCAGGGATTAATAGAATGGTAAAGCTGCCATTGACTAACAGTGCTGTTCGGAGGTTTCTGGGTGAAAGTGTAGAAATCAACCTAGGCCAGGCCGTCACTGAAATAAAGAAGGACAAGATGACCATTTCTGTTTCACTTGAAGTGAGTGGTGAGGGTGCGACAGCCAAAGTTGGGGCCAAGAAAATAGAATATAAAGGTACAGTAATTTCAAATCGTTTCATATCTGATCCTATTTTATAATCTTTTACTTCATGAGTTTTTTTTTTTTTTTTTTAACTTTTAACATTCTTTGTTCAGCTTTTCCTTGGCCTTAACAATTCAATGTTTTTCTCTACCTTTAATGATTTTCTCATTTCTGTCTATCCTTATGTCTTCACTTCTCTCCTTTTCATATGGTGAATGTTTCAACTCGTCGTTAACTGTTTCTCAGTGTTTATATTTTACTCACTTCTTTCATTCTTCATTTCTACTTGCAGAAAATTTTTCACACCCATGTTTTGCAATCTCCATGCTGTCTTATTTTTTAAATTATTATTTGTTCATTAGAGATTTTCTTTGTTATATTCCATGAGTTGATATTTCTCATCCATCTCTGTTTGAACATACAGTGTTGATCCTCATTGGAATTTATTCTCAGTTGGTTTTTTTTTAACCACTTTTATATAAGATCAAAATTGTATATTTTATTTGTCACATTTCAGATTGATTACGCTTAAAATCTCTATGTTCCACTCATTTTAGAGAGCTGAAACTTTGCATGCAGCTCCCTTTCTTGATACATTTTAATCTCTCTAGATTTGACTGGCATTGACTCACCCGATTTTACATAATCACTAAAACAATGAACAATTAGGTGGAAATACCACAATAAAGTAAAGGTGTTAAAGTATGGGAAATATTGAACTACAAATATAGATTTTGTTCCATATTTAGAGGTGCAGGTAATGGTAATGTGCCAATGAAATCAGTATGTTTATTCAGACTGCTAGGTCAAGGAGTCTTTTGTTTTAAACACAGCTTAATAACCAACTTGGAGCCATGGTAGTGCACTGGCTTCCTAGCTTAATGGTCCATGGTTCGATCCCCAGTTGAGATTGGATTTTTATTTTCAGTACCAAATGTGCTTAAAAGCAGAACATAAATGCTCCATGCATCCTATTGCATAGAATATGCATGAAGACATATCTGGAGTCAATCTTTTATGACCACCAGCTAAGCACAATGCTACATTATCCAAATTTAGAAGTGATTCTGTCTGTGAGGCCAATTACACCCTCACTGACTCTTGAAATCATCCACACAATTCCAAGGATTTCCCTTGTGGTGACATGTGTTGAGAACTCAGCATTGTACACTAAGCTTGGAGGAGTCGCTTGAGCCCAGACATAACTAGTTTTTTATCTGGTTGGCAGCATGCAGGAGGATCTAACTATGGCATTGTGTAGAACGTCACAATTCCTTGAAGGAGCACAGTATTTTAGCTCTGCATATTTGGAGAGCCCACTTGAATGGCGGCGAATGCACAGTATGCCACATGCTTCTTCCTCCTAGCTTGGAACCAGATGTGATGATCCTTTAAATGCTAGCCAAGCTGGAGAAACTGGAGCTCCTGACTTCAACTCAACACATTTCGGAATGGCAGAAAAGCCACAGGAAAAGCCTAGATCTACAGTGTAGATAATACCAAGGAGTCTTCAACTTGGTATTGCTGCAAAAAAGCGAAAAGCTCAGCAGCCTTAGTTACACAACAACAACATGGCATAGAATAAAAGTGGATATCATCATCATGTGACGTATTCTTTCCAGAACGTTGTCTCCATTACAGCTGCTCTGAACGCATCACGATTCTGGGCAAGTCAACCTGCATCTGCCAAAGACAAGTTCAGACTCTCTGTGATGTCCTGGGTCCACCGTCGTCTAGGTCGACCCCTTCCCCTTTTTCCAGGGACCATGCCTTCCATCACTGTTTTTTCCAGACTATTATGTCTTTTTATCTTCTTCTTCTTCTTCTTCGATCCTTAACCACCGACCGTCAAAGCAGTCAGTGGCCATCACGCCTAGTGGCGTCTTGTAGGGCAACAACAAATTGATTCCACTTTGCACGGTTGGTGGCCATCCTTCGTACAGTGCCCCAACTCTGGTTCATTCTTTGCATCTCAGCCTCCACAGTCCTCCGCCAAGTTGTTTTTGGTCGGCCTCTCTTTCGCTTTCCTTCAGGGGTCCAAAGCATAGCTGTTCTTGTGATGGCATCGGGGTCTCTTCTGAGGACATGACCAACCCAGCTCCAGCGTCTGCCAGCTATGATGGTGTGCATGTCCTCTTGCTTGCTACGAGTAATGTCTTTTTATATGAGCGAAAAATGTCAGCTTCTTTATTGCGATGGTATTTAGGAGCCAATGTTCCTGTACGTTTAGTGAGCGCAGTACTTCTCTGTTGGTCTTTTTTTCTGTCCAGGGTATTCTCAACATCCTTCTGTAGCATTTCATTTCGAATGATGTAATCTTTTTTGCAACTGTTTTATTGAGTGTCCAAGTCTCGCAGCCATATGTTGCTACTGGAAATATACATGCTCTGATCAGTTGTAACTTTGTTTCTTAGCTTGTGCCTTGCCATAGGTTTTTCATCTGTATTAGTTTATGTGAAGCAATTGCAAGTCTTCTTTTAATTTCTACTGCACAGTCGCCAGAGCTGTTGATGATTGATCCTAAGTATTCGAATTCATTAACACTTTCCAGTTCTTCGTTATCAATTTCAATTTCTGGTTTGGTCTTTACTTTGTCTGTTGTCAATACTTTGGTCTTCTTGGTGTTTAGGTATAGATTCTGGGCCTCGCAGTGTTTTTTGGTGGACAGAATTAATTGTTCAAGTCCTTCTGGGTTGGTCGATAGGAGGACTGTGTCGTCAGCATATCTGATTTCTGGGATCTGGTACCCACCGAGATGTTGTACACAATCGAAAGCTTTGGTGTAATCAATGAAACAAGTATGTAGGTCAACGTTGAATTCTCTACACTTTTCTATGATGATCCTCATGTTGAATATATGATCTCTAGTGCCTCTACCTGGTCGAAAACCCACCTGTACTTCATTTATTTCTGTTTCTAGCCTTTGTTGCATCCGTTTCATTATGATTTGTACAGTAATAGTATTTTGCTGGCATGGCTTATAAGAGCTATAGTTCTGTAGTTTGTGCACAGTTTCAGGTTGCCCTTTTTTGGCAAGGGTATGTAAATTGATCTTTTCCATTCCTTGGGCCAAATTCCGCTTTGCCAGATCGTGCAGCATAATGCATGGTATATATGAGCGCTGCCTTCTCCTCCTGCCTGTATCATTTCAGCTGTTATTTCATCACAACCAGGAGATTTTCCACTTTTTAAGTGTTTGATTGCGTTCCGGACTTCCTCTATGGTAGGTTCTGGTTCACGTTCCGCTTCATTCATGACGTTGTTATCTGCCGCTTTGTATATTTCCGTATACATTTCTTGTGATGTTCTTTCTTTTTTCTTTCAGTCTGATTGTGACAATGCGGTCATTTATGGGATTATATCCTAATAGGGAGGCAGCTGTCCTTTTAGACAGGTAGAAGCCGACGCCCCTCTGACCTCCTCTCTCTTTGCCTGAGTATATGAATGTTCCTCCTGACGGAATCGAAAAGTGTCCCTGGCCCGACCATCTGTGCTCTGAGATGCCCAGGATATCGATGTTTAGTCTTTCCATCTCGTTCTTCACTATGTACTGTTTTCCTTGGTATAAGCTTCTGACGTTCCATGTTCCTATTTTGATTATTTTTCTAAGTGGATATCATTAGTCAGTAATTCATTACATCATTCACAAATTTATCTTTTTAATGACAAATGTGAGGTTTAAGAAGATCACAAAGGAGAATAGATGTTGGAGGATTCAGTTTAAAAAAATCTTGTCTGGGAGGTTTGGTTTTGGTTTTAAGGACCATTTTCATTGCACACAGACAACTCTATCAGTGCACTGATCTCCTCCCTTATATCACACAAGGAGGATCTCAGCACAGTGCACTAATCCGCACCAATGGCAAGGATCCTAATGTGTGGTATATAGGAATCAGACATTCTATAAGTCCTTTTTATAGGGACTGGCCTAGGAGAAAGTAAATAGAGCATAGCAAAGACATGCTGGGCAGAAAAATGTTCAGGAAAATGCAAGAAACTCACTTGCAGAGATAAATGTAAAGCTAGTCTCATTGCCGACATCGCCATAGTGAAGTGATGTGTTAGAGACTTCACTAAACCAGGTCCAGCTTTATGATGTGGGGATAACCAGTTCACTTCCTTGTTGCCTTTGCCTTCCATAACTCAAGAGGAGAGTCAAGCAGCCATTTTCAGCCCACACTCAAGAGAATCAGGCAGCCATTTTCAGCTGGGTAGACATGGAGCGGGATACTACTGGTTTTCAAACCCTGTAACTTTGCCATGAGAGACAAGCACTATAACCATTCTACAGATAAGACACAATGGTAGGTAAGTGTAGAAACCAACAACAACAAAATGCGTTCGGTGGAAACTCATGGCCTACAAAGCACCTAGCTTATGATACAAAGGAAGAAATGATGTCTGATAATCTTCATCTTATTGTGTTTTTTCAACAATAAATTATTACCTCCTCCTCTCCTCAGTAATAACATATACCTAATTTTTTCCATATTTATTACTGCAGAACGCTTTAAGTGTGATGTTGCTATAAGCGGGCATGTCATCATTGATGACAATGATCAAATAACTCAGCAAAAGATATATGAAATCATCAGAGACCTGGAAATCCAGATAGACCCGCATACACTCAGAGTTGACGAAGAGCAGAAAAAGGTTGTCATCTCACTGGAGGGTGAACTAGAATTTCTGTGGGACTATGAACAAAGCATGGAATGGAGTGATGCAGTTCATTCTTAAAAAGAAACCTGCAGTGACTATTTTCACAAACATTTAAATGCATCAGCAGTTTTAGCATATGTTTAATTGTCATTGAAAGATGGATCATGGGAAAGGGAGTGTACTATTTCTCAGCCTCCCTATGCAGCTTTCTGCATAACTGCCTCAGGAAAATGTTTCTTGGGCAGACACTTTTTAATGGCACATATTTATACAGCCTGGCTTCTTCATTTCCGTCTCGTTATCTGACACCTTTTATTAGTTTTTTTATATAGATTATATTGCCTTGTTGTTCTTAAATGTGTGCTTCATTATTTTAAAAAAATGTAATTCTACTGAATAACTTACATGTATATTTACAATTTATAATAGTGCAATGCATTTATTTAGAGTGTCATGCACTGTATTTTGTGAATGTTATAATGAATGGGAAGTAGTTAGGATAAATAAGCCACAATACAGTTATATATTTATACATGGTTATCATATCAAAATTAATTATGACCCTGCATAGATTCCTATTTAGACACAGCCTACAGATTCCTTCAGGGTATGTGGACCCACCAGTTTGAGAAATACTGTAGACTCCAAGGTATTTTACATTTAGACATATGCCTCAATATAACAGACAGACCTTGTCTAGGCTGAATAGGGTAACCCTTGTCAACATGAGACATGCTGTATTGGAAGCTGCATTAACAATTTTTTAAAAAAGATCTAAGGCCACAGCTATTAGCTGTGAGCAGGGATTTGGAGCAATCAAATTTCTGAATTGCTATGCTTCAGCTCCACTCTGGCATTGATAGTGACTGCTCTAGCTCTGCTCCAAGCTTCGACTCAATTTTGTTGTTGTTTTTTTTTTTTATGTGAAGTTTAAAAAAAATGCGCATTGTAATAAATAATTCAGGAATTTTCAAACAGTTTAAAAATCAGTTTAACTAGAATCATACCATCTTTCTTATGTTCATAATTCACTCTGGAAAATATAATTATTGTGATTTCATAGCCTGTTGTAGATCATTGAAAATTAACGTTAAAGATGAAAACAGTCAAAATAACTAGCTGGATGAATTGGCATGCTTAAAACGACTCTACAAGCAGCTTAAATGTGGTGTAGGTAGCTGTGAACGGCTTCAAAATCAGATTTAACTTGTAGGCTACCTACAGATTGTATCGCCTCACCATTTTGCCTACACTTTCTCTTGTATAACGCTTCATTACATTTATGATTCACAAAAACCCAATGGTGTCTTTCCTATTTATCCTAATCTTGTCAAAGTTATTATATTCTGAAAAATTCACCATCATCATTCCCTATCAGCTCCCTATGAAGTATGGGGCCTTGTTGTTCACGACCCTTGCTTTATTCATCTTTAAGCTACATAGTTTGAGCTTGCCACTCACTTCCTTTTCCACTTTACATGCCACTGATTCCTCTTTGCTTTTCCCAAAAATCCAAATGTGGGCCTTTAAATTCAAAAGTAAAGACATAATTGAGATATATTTTCGTAAATCGGCTGTCATTACAATGTGGACAGATTTGAATTTGTTGTCGATGCCAGGGCTGAATTTGCTTGTACTTTTACTGCAACAAAAAGTTTTTGTTTTGCTTTTTGCCATGACCCTCCAAAAAGAATATTACATTTTCTTCATAATGTTATCTGCTTATATATATTAGTATTACTACTTAAGACAGATTAATTACTGATTATGATTTTTTGTAAATAACTTATGTAGACTTGAAACTAGCCTTGTGTAGTTTCCGGGCATCTCCGACAAGATGAAGAAAAATAGGACTTATGCCCCTTCATGCATGTTGTACAAAGCAACTAATATGAGGTTGTTCATGTGGTGGGGGAGGGGAGGTGGGGCTGGCACCCTCATCAAATGAAACAAATTGCCACAGACAACTCTGCTGCAAGAGCAAGTAAATGTTTGGTGCAAGCTTCCCATGAGGAAACAAATTACACTGGTGGCTCCATGCTCCGTAAGGAAAAAAGAAATTGATGATGTTAACAATGGTGAATATGATAATGATGATGATGATGATGAAACTTGATGGAAAGGAACTGAGTTGTTTTTAAATAAATTTGACGTTATTTTGTTAAATATGACATCTTTGTACAAAAATTCCTAAATGACATCATTTTTTTTAAATTCCAGTGTTGCCAACACACAAATACAAAAATATTGTTATATAAAGTAAAGACCAAGCTGATATGTCATCATACATGTGTACAATTTTGTCTCATGTTTGTTTGTTTTATTTTTTTTTTTTTTTCATTTAAAAGTTCTATATTTAGTTTTCTGATTTAATTAAATTAACCCTACATGTGTGAGTAACATTTGTAAAAATTAACTTGAGCTTTGAATAAAACACACCCTTAAATATTTTATTTCATTTTTATACATTTTGTATAACATTATTCATTTTGATTTGAAAATGAAGAAAAAAACTGGAGCAGTGCAGCAGTCAAAATGTTATGTGCTCCAGCTTGGGGCAAAAACCTACTGCTGCAAGCTCCAGCTCCGGGCTCTGCTCCAAAGACCTGGTTGTAAGTTAGTTCTGTTGTGTAAAAGAGTGACAAATCAGGGAAGAAGGAGAAAATGTTGGCACTTAAAACTAAAATAAGTCAGTTGAATTTTGATTATGAAACTGAAGCTATTTGTTTAGATTTTTTTGGTTCTCTAAACAAACAAACTGAACATTTTGTCAACAAAGATGGTCCCAATTTTCAAGAAATAAAAGCATGTCTATTGAACTCTGACTGTCAGTTCCTTGTTTTTTTATTTTTTTTTTGCAATACACTGTTCTTCACCGTTACGTTTCAATGTTTATGATGTTACTTCGTGTTATTCCTCTTGCCGCCTCACAAAGCACCACACAATTAAATAACACATTGAGATATACTGAGAGTACAGCATAAAGGGGCACAGGTACTCCATTCATATTTGTTACTCAAAGGCAAGTAATGAAAGATAGGGACATGAAGATAAAAGAAAATCATATTCCTTTATATACAATAAACTAGTTACATTATTTTAGGGGTCAGAGTGGCTAAGAGGTATGGCGTCCGCCTCAAGTTCAAGAGGTACTGGGTTTGATTCCCAGTTAAGGGAATATCATTGATGGAAATATTTTTCAGAACCAATGGTCCTAATGATGTCACACACCCCCCCCCACCCCCCCCTCCCCATCCCCCTTGGTCTCCTGGTTAGTGAGATCAGATGCCTAGCCTTCTCTGAAAAGGGCGAAAAAAATAGGAGGTCCCATGTGCAAGTTGCGCACATTACAAATCCAATGACATTTGGAAATCGTAAAGAGTAGGCCTATCAGGCCACTGCCCTGGCAAAATTTAAAAATTAGAAACCTACCCACCACAAAAATATTTATAGAATATGTAATTCCTATATATACATATTGGGATTCTCGCCGGTGTTACGGAGTTAGTGCACTGTGTTGAGATCCTCCTTGTGTGATCTATGGGAAGAGATCGAAGCACTGATGGAGTTGTCCGTGTGCAATGAAGATAGTCCTTAAAAACCAAACCAAACCAAACCAGTTACATTAACAGGCACTGATTTATGTGAAGAGAGGAAACATACAACTATGAATTACATCAGAAATACGTACACTACCACAGAATAGACTCACATTTATGGAGAGATCAACATCAAAAGCTATTAAAAATGCAGGTGGGGGTATTGACGCACACTTAAGTATGGACAGGAGATCCTTATCTCAGTGACAACTGGAAAAGTCTCAGCAACTTAAAAGCTGAGGCAGAAGCACTATTTTAAAAAATCTGCTATTACCATCATGGAAAACAAAGATGTTGCTAGAGACAAGATAATAATCCTCACAGACTCCTTGTCAGCCATTACTGCCATCAGGAACAATAAAACCAACAAACCAGACCGCCTAGCAGATAGACTAACCAAACTAGAAAGTAAAATCCAAACTGAAGACAGGGCAACATATGAAGTTATAAAATCAATAATCAAAAATAACTTTAGAAGAAAAGTAGCATAAGGAACACCCAGAGACAAGCAGAACCATACTACTCATTACCGAGAAGAAATAAAGTGGTAGAGAATGCAGAACTTGGGCCAATGGGAGAGCAGAGCTGGAAATTGATCAGCTTATAAATGATAATGCTGGGGATGATGATGCCATTGTGTACACTGATGGGTCTGTAATCTATGGTAATAAACTGCTAGTGTAAAGGGCAGAACCGTCGCTGAACATAGCGGGGCTTACATAATAACCACCAGCATGAGAATGGAGGTAGAGGCAGTTACTGCTGCCTTAAGATGGCTATCTGAGACTTTATTAACAAAGGCAGTTATTATATCAGACTCACAATCCATGCTCCGAAAGGTCCAAAATGGTTGGCTTCGACATGAATGGAAAATCTCCATTGAAGCATCGAATTTTCAATAACTGATTTGGATCTTCTGGCCTTATCATGCAGGGGTACGTGGCAATGAAAGAGCTGACAGACTAGCTTCAAGAGCACCCATAAAAAGTGCATTGGACATGGATAAGGAAGAAATAATGAGGGCAATTCATGTTCGTTTATTAGATAATTAAACTGCTATCGATGAATCATCGAGGCTAAGACTGCTGGAATTTGGCATCAAACATAAGACCAGCAGGGATGGGCGTATGAGAGGACGCATATGCTGTGTACACAACCAGAGCGCAACAGAAACAATTATTATTCATACCCTTCAACATTTGCTGAGGGTGACTGAGCACTTATGGTTTTGCCCGGAGTGCAATGACGTCGATTCTGATTAACATGAACATTAATAAAGTGATATTTTCAGACTGAGAACCGGCTATTGCAGTGCTAATACCACCTGTCCAACAAACTGAAAATCGGACAGACAAATATGTGTCCATGTGGGGAGCTCAAACAAAAAAGTAAAAGGTGTCCTTCTGGGCTGCAAGCTGCTTGACAGCATCAGAGTGGCAGCATGGTCTTCTCCGCCACAGCTGAGGGAGAAAATGTTTAGTGACGAGAAACGCGTGAGACGGACTGTCAACGTTATAAGAAAGATAGATATGCCTATTTGAGAGTAAACGAAGCAGAAATGTCAATAGGGTCTGGAAGTTACAATTCCATATGTGTGTGCTTGTAGAGAGTTTGATGATTTAGATGGTATGAAAAGGTCATGGATAGGATACATATTAAGAAAAAGCAACTGATAGCTTTACAAGGTAGTCTTAACTCTGGAATTCAGGGTAAGAGAAATTGAGGGAGTCTGAAAAATACAAGGAGTAATGAATTGAAGACAGGCATGAAGGAAATAAAGAAGTCATGGAAAGATCTTAAACGGATGGCACAAGAAGCAGCACAAGACAGCGGCACAAGACAGCGGCACAAGACAGCTAGTAACCCAAAAAAAAAAAAATTTCCTAAAGCAAGCTGAAGTGGAGATGGAACAAAGCAACTACTAAGACGACGATAAAGTTTAGTTACACAATAATAATGACACGTATTACCAACTCAGCAGAAGTGAACAAGTAGTAATCTTCAGACGTCATACAAGTCACAACAGATTGGGATACCATCTATTTAGCAAGTTAAAAATAGGAACTACCACTACAAGATGAGTGTAACTGTGGCACTGATATAATTACTGCTGAACATCCACATCAAAGGTGCCCAACGCATGAGGAACAAAGAAATCGCATATGGCCATTACCAGTACCATTTCTATAAAAGCTGTATGGAGATCGCCACTGCTTTCTTTGAACATATTCAAGTTGACGTCTGAGGGTTAACGACGAAGAAGACGAAATTACACATACTATATTTAACATGGAGGAATATGCCCTGGTACCAGACTCGGTACGATCTCTAGATATACCGTATATAGATGTTAGCTGTGAATACTGAATAAGTAACCATGTACCAAAACATGGGTCTATTAGAAACACCTAAAAAGCGTTATGACTTGTACCGGGCAACTTTACCCACCCTCCCTCCTTTCAACTGTCTTGCGGGTTATACTTTTCAGTTAAAGGCTAGCGGGTATACCAAACCCAAATGACGGAACACAACGGGAAATCACCGTCGTAACGTCCTTTGTTCAGTCGTGACTCAAAATAAATTCCATATAAATTATATCAGCAAAAAAAAAAAAAGGTGGGCTGCTAACAAGAAATGAATAATAAATTACATTTTACATTGGATAGATACGAGAATAAATAAGAAGCAAGACAAAGAAGAATATGAGACTAAATAAAGAAATAGTAACGTGTGAGATAGCAAAAGAAACTTAACAGGTAAAAAGGTAAAGGTGGTCTCTTAACAGAAACTGCCGTAGGGGAGGGAAGTGTTAGAGACTTCAATAGGCTAGGTCCAGCTTTATGAGGTGGAGAAGTAGTTCCTTTCCTCGCTGCCGTTACCGTCCTTAACTAAAGAGCAGTGAGGTACCCATTGACTGGAGCGTGAACGCTATAATGTTTCCATCCTAGTAACTGTGCCGCGAGAGGTAAGCGTCCTAACCTCTTAGCCAATCAACCACTCATAAAAGAAGCCTGGTTAAACCAAAGGTACAGAGAGCTCGAAGTGTAGCCTAGAAGAAAAAGAACACAAATTAAACGTACACGGAAATAAATGAGTTAGCAGGCAGACGAACACAAAAAATCAATGACTGACATCAAAAGGCAGATTAGTAATACAGCAAGACAATGTAACAGAAAGATGGACATAATATATAAAGGAACTCTATGATGACAAAAGATCTGAATTTAATATTCAAGACAACTGTGATGAACCATCAACACTTGTGGCACAAACTGAGGACGCTATGCGCCATATAGAAACAGACAAGACCCCTGAACAAAGTACAATAACAGTAGAGGAAACTGAGGTTGTTTTTTTAATGTGAAACGTTTGCCTCGTTTTGGCGAGGCGCGTCCCGTTCAACCTTTTCGTTATATTTGGGCGCATGTCCAAATATAAAAGACCCTTAGGTCTGGGATTTTTGTGCTTTACTGAGGCTGTGAGAAAATTTAAAATAGTGTTACCGCTGGTGACGGCACCAAATAAACTTTAATGTGACCGTTACTGCAATCTATCAAGGTTATATGCCAAACCTTCACATCATGTAAACCTTTCGTCACAGGTGGTTCATATTTCTTCTGAGTTCATTGTTGTTAAATTTCTCAAGTGATCGTAGTGGTTACTAATTTGCAGATTTATCTTATGAGTGTTAACTGGCGACTGCCAGAGGTGTAAGTACTCAAATGAATGTTGTCACGACCAGATTCTTTCTACTCAACGCAGGTTGTCAGTGATCATTTGTATCTTCCTAGTGCTTCCATACTCAACATACATGAGGAAGTAATAGTTACTTATCATGTAAAACTGTTTATTAGTAGAGTCCAAGGGACTAATGGCATGGTCAATTACAAAACTCAATATCCTGGCTATCAGCGGCCAGAACGCTTGTGGGTTACATAAGTCGTGATGTCTTTGTAAAAGGACATCGTCATAAATAACATGTCTGCTTGAGCTCTTCTATAAATGTCGATAGGCTTCGCCTAGAGTCTCAATATATATTTCATAGCAGAATAATCATTATACTGTAATAGGAAAAATCGATATCATACAAACCGTATAGAAACAGCCCACAAAACTGGAAAACACAATCTCCTAGAATAACATAACTTGTGAAACATTGAATCTTCCAGTTGTCCCTCGACCAGAGGTTAACAACACCACCTTTAAAAACACGGGGCCCGCACTAAGGTTGAAACCTCTCCCGTAAACACGTCTGCATCACTGGACTGTGAACTGCGTGACTGAACTATGTTCTGACCGTCGTTGTCAAAAATAGCCATCGACAATTTCATTGGTCATGTTCGACCAGTGATATTTTGTTACCAACTAGTCTTGCTCAAGATCTTTTGCTATTTCTTTTAATTACTGTTAACGTGCTAGCTTGCGTTAACGTAGGACGTCCGGTGACATACGTCCCAGAGCTACAAAAATGTATCCTAACAGGAAACATTTTAATTCTATCAAAACCCAAAACTATATACATAGCAAACTCAAATATAACCAAAAAGCAAAAAACAAAATATCATGTCAAAACAGTCATGGTCAATATGAATACAGCAAAGACCTATACAAAATCAATGGGGTCTAATAATATGAACATTTAATGAAAGGGCAATGTAGGATAGCATGTCAGGACAGTTGACATAGGTTGGGGAGCAGGAAGAGCCTGTAATGGAATAACTTCAGGGATATCGTACCTCATATCAACAGGAAACTCAATAAGTGCGATACTTATATCCTAGCAATATGACAAAGGATGATAGCGAATAAACATCTTAATAGTAGAGTCCATATGAAACGTCTGAAGTGAGGAGTGACGACGACTGGTTGAACTCTATAGCTCTGAATAGACGTAGAACTGGACAATATTCCACGATACAATGTGCATGAGTTTGTACAGAATCATTCATAAAAAAACATCAGTTGAACATGAAAATGTTTTACCAATATGATACAATGGCTGACATATTATACACAAAATCAAAAGTATTAGTAATATCATCAACAGCATTGTAGCTCACAAGTAAATGCATAATGGGTGTGTGACATGAAGAAAAAAATACATCTCTATTCTTATCCATAATACACAGAAAAAAAATAATGTCACACAAACATATCAGTACATTGAGTAGCATCATGCAACCCAAACATAACAAAATCCGAAAAAAAAATGTACAAGTTGTGTAGTAATACCTGCTACAAATTAATACGTAACCGATTTGACTTAACAGCCGTACAAGTGTTGTTTACAATTGTGAGGCTGGCGTTAAAAACACGATAGATGAGCTGTTGATTTGCAGCTATAGTCCACACTTGTAAAGTGAGACTATTAATATTAACCTCTGTGAACGTTCCAAATAAAAAAGTTAGAGAGCCTGTCCTACCAAAGGAACGATAGCTCTGCGCTATCTATGTACATTACATAGAGCCTGAAATCTAGTTTGCAATACGGTGAGTCTGTCGTAACCGTATTAACTCTCTATGTGACATGGCTAAAACAAAAATAAATCAATGTAAGGAATAATATACAATCTACCATAAAGCTGCATAGTCGCAGTAATATACTGTTCAATTATAAAAAAAAGAACGTAATATGTCTTGTAACTCTGTTCGTAATGGTTGCAGGGAGGCGACCGAAGTAATAGTCCATGTGGAAGAGGCGTCGAAGACATCTTTGACTTTCTCCAATAATGTTGCATCTCGCCCCAGTAGTCGGCTGTACGTCTGAGTGCAGACGACTATCTCAAACTGCAAGGCTAAGGGAAGAAAGGGGCCAACCATTGTCAACCTGTAATAGAATAAAAATGTATTGCATAAAGTTAGTGCTTGTCAAGAAACATTTGTGCCAGTTCCTTCGATGACAGGCGCTGATTGTACGTGTGTCCTTTAGGATGGAAAGCAGTTGCTGTGAAATGAGCAACGTGACGATTAGCAGTACATGGTTCAGTACTGTCTTGACGGTTGGAATGCATAGAACAACGCTTCCTGCGAATCTGTACACGAACATGTTCATGTGAGGGACGAATCAACTTTGCTAACGGAACGGAGTCGTCAGACGATGACGAATAGTGGCATTTAATGGACTGTTCTGGAATGTGTGTCCATGGGAACAATATAAGAATCATCATCAGAGGCTACAAGATGTGTTGTCTGGTCAGGCGTAATATCTTGCCATGAGTTTTCGATGATGGTGGCAGAAGAATCCGAATGGACAGTTGATGAATGTGGTGGATCAGTAACTGTGGATGGCATCAAACCAGAGTGTTCAACATTTGGAGGTGTATCCTCTGTTCGTGGTTCATTGTCATGGAGTAAACTGTTGTTGCGGTGTTGGATCCGTTGTCGGAGCTCCTGTAAAGGGATGTCATCCTCTTCAGATGAGTTATCTCGTTCGCGTCGATATCGTTCTATCGTATCTCTGACTAACGTGGGGGCAGTTGGTTGTGGGGGCATGTCATCAATGCTAGAGGCAAGTGAGGTGGAGGACGAATAAGGGCAAAGGGTGAATTTCCTGACAGGTCGTGAGGAGCGAAGGTGTGGAATTTCAACAGATTGGTGATCATCTAATTTCATTTGAGAAACGTGAGCTTTCATAGTAACATTCTGTCTCTCGTGCCATAGGATATAATTTGTAGGAGAAGTCTGTTCAAGGACTCTGTAACCGTCCAGCCAACGATTATCAAGCTTGGAATCCCGAACGTACTTCTTAAAATAAACAGGATCGCCAATAG
>JAMPIV010004743.1:40000-56618 GCA_024509875.1 Oreohelix idahoensis
TCTTTCACTCTGTCGTCTTGGCAATCCGACTTGAACTTGCAAAAGTGTTACATTTAATCTCAAGGACGAATTGGGAAAAGACAGTAGCCTCCATTCGGCTATTAGGCTTATCAAAACCCGCATACTGGCTGGCGTGGGTGAAGAAGACGCTGGACTCAATTTTTATTTTCTATCTTATTCTTGACTTTATGCACTATAATATTACTTAATTTAGCTCTACGCCAAACTAAACTGTTCTATTAATAGCGATGACGCAGAATGTAAAAACAGAGATCGTCTGCAAGTTGACGTAGTTTGAACTCGTTGCAGCGGGTACTCGCGATTTAAATGCACAACTTTTGTTGCAAATTAATTAAAAATGTGTACCTGTATTGTGAAAGTTAACTCAGTCTGAGTTTTAAATTCGAATATCCTTAGAGATAAAAAAAAAAGAAAGAAAAAAAAGAAAAAAAAAAGAAAACTATCCGCAGGTTTTCGAATTGTTAAATTCGTTTGAATTCCAGCATATTTTCGACTTAGGATTGCATGAAGCAACTGCAGAGGCAAATCAGGGAATGAATCCGTGTTTCATAGTCATATCAAGACTGTCTAGACAACTGATTTAATGATTCTTAATTATTTTATTGCACTTAGTTTCTGCTGATTTCCAAATAGGCCTATGACCCTCGATTTTACTTTGTTACAACCTCAGTCCCTATTCATACAATCATAGACTTTTGAATACGGTACTTTATGAATTCTGATTACATGCCCCCCCATTCGGATTATCTTTTCTTATAACATCAACTGTAGGTGCTATTGACGATGCTTGTACTTTTCAACATATGCCATGCTTATAAGTAATTAATGTTAAATGAGTGTGCTATATTATTATTTTACTTTACGTTGAATTTCTTGAAATTGATATGTAACATGCATATGAGAATAAATGAATTCAGTATGAAAGGTGAGCGAAAGGAAGGGCAGAATGTTAGACGGGCCTGCGTGCCCAATTCTCAACCTTTTGAAAATAAAGTTAGTTCGTTCGTTCGTTCGTTTTGTTGATACAAAGGGAGAAAAAAGGAACAAAAAATTATGGAAACATATTTTCAGTTTTGTAAGTGAAGTCATTTTCGCTTTCTGTAACAGTATATGTTTGATCGAAATGTATCACGGGACCTGAAAATTAAAAACCACACGGGCTATTTACAAAAATGTCTAGTAATTTGCTTCATATTTAGAAGTTATGTAATTATTTAGCGTCATCTTCGGAAAGTCAACATTACACGTCATAATTAGAATGATAAATACGATTTCTAAATTCAGTTTTAATAAATAAATAAATAAATAAATGGGTGCTTGCGTAGAATAGAGGGATTAAAATGGTATGACAAGGTTACTAACGTGGAACTGATGACAAGAACTAGACAAGTGCCAGTGGAACAAGAGATGAGAAGAAGACGATGGCGATGGATAGGACACACACTGAGGAAACCTGTTGATAGCATTACAAGGCAGTCCTTGTTCTGCAACCCCTAGGGCAAGAGAGGCAGAGGTAGACCAAGAAGCACATGGAGAAGAGAGCTGGAAACATTGGTGAAAATGATGAGGAGAACGTGGAAAGAACTTGAGATGATGGCACGTGACAGGAGGACTTGGCATGTGTTTGTTGAAGGCCTATGCTCCTTTGGGAGTATAGGGTTATGATGAAATACGATTTCTGGATTGGCGTTCTATTTTTAGATATGACGGACTCGGGAAAACACCGCTTCGGACTTTACATTAGCTGTTCTTAAAAATAGCAAACGAACTGTAGGTCATGTACATGTAATGTCTTTTAATAAAGCGTTAGAAATCTAACCGTCTTTATTTTCTATTAAAGAAAAACAAAACCTCCAGAATACTTGGATTATGTATAATACCTACGCAATTCCTCATTACACTTTTACCACGTTCCCCCTTTTTTTTTAGGCCTAACTCAGTTTTGGCGACGCATACTCTGTCAACCTATACCCAAGGTCCATCTGTCCTCACAATTAAACTCAGCTTGAACTATTTACTGTTACTATGGTGGTTTTTAATTTTTTTTTTTTTCATTATAAGTAATCTCGACTCAAATTAAGTTATATACCGATACACTATCGTACCGATTTTCGTCATTTTTAATTGTCACCTTTTAGCAGTAAAAATTTGAAACTTTTTTTGTGTGCCAGGGAATTCTTCATGTCACACAATCAGTGCATTTAATCATCGCTTAAAATAAATACTATTTCTCAAAACCAAACCAAAGCGTTAATATTATTTTCATAGTCGTCTTCTTCTCCTCACCCCCTTCTTTTCTTTCATGCTGTAAGAGTATGGCAAATTTAGTCCCACAGCAGATACATGGAGGAGTGAAGTGTTAGAAACTCCACTATACCAGGTCCTAGCTTAATGAGGTGGTTATGACCCGTTCCCTTCCTCACTGCTTTTGTTCCCCCCCCCCAACTCAACAGCAGAGTTAGGTACCCATTTACAGCTGGGCAGACTGGAGCCTGAGGCTACTAGGTTCTCGAACCCGGTAACTTTGCCTGTAGAAGCAAGCGCTTTAAACACTCTATCACTCGACGCTCCTTGAAGTAAGAGTGGACGTACTGTAGCTCCCTCTCTTTCTCTCTGTCTCTCTCCTTAGCTATCAGCGAATTTAATCTGTTTCTATTGTTATGCTTACTAACTAAAAATGTAGACAACACTGAACCAATAACAATTACACTGAAATACTATAAACGTTATTACTGCACCGAAACTAATACTGAAATATACACAGATGGCAAAATTATATGCGTTTGCCTTATACAAATCAACTTGAAGAACACAAAAATGTCTCTAGTAGACAGGGATTTGAGACACGACTTGAAAAATAACAGAAAGATAAAACAGGAGATTTAGAAACAAGACCTAGGACAGAAATGGGTAGAAAGATTTTATCCCTCTGCTTTATGTTCCCCTAGGTGAATGACGTGGGTTGAAGACGATGAGAATGAGAATTAATTATTTGTCTTTGCCATATTCTGTTTTGTAAAATGTGTGTTTTTTAAGAACTAAGTTTGTTGCCCGTTAAGCCTTTTGTTGCCTTTTGTTGCCGGCTATTATTGTTAAACGTTTGTTTCAGGGTAAAAAAAAATCTGTAAAGCTAAAGAAATCGCCCCGCGTGTATAAGCAGTCTTCTTTATTTTCCTTTTGGCAGTTTTTAATGTTGCTGATATTAGTATGGATCCCATTGCTTCCGATTCCATTAGTGCTTTTTGTTGTTCCTTTGACAACTTTAGTCCCGCACCATTATAATGTGCACTTACTTGCTCACGTTCTGAGGACAGCCCCATTTCTCTCATGTGTTCAGTTTCTTCTTTTCTATCAAAGGTTTTTATTAAATGTAATTTACGTGTCTTAATCTTGCTCACCAAAAAATAGGTTGATTTACACTTTACGGATTTTCTTATTATTTCAACGTTGAATCTTTGCGTAAAATCAGTTTGCTTCATCAGCGGAAAAGCGATTTCGTTTACTGCAATTCTTAAGAATCTCAAGTCATCTCTCATGCTCAACAGCGTTTCGATGTTTAGCATCGTTCACTTTTTTAAAAACTGCCACGCAATACTTTACCATCTTCTTTTCCTCTTGCTCTTGATTCTTCATTGCAGCAAAAATGTGTAACTTCCATCTTATAAAGTGTTTCTGCATTGTCCTGAATGGTCACACTTCACCTTTAATCAATATTTCGTTGTTACAATTAACAGAAGAATAACTATTGTTACAGCACCAGATACATATGTTACAACAAACTGTTACTGCTGACTGTTACTACAGCTACTGCTCAGTTGCTACTACAACTGTTACTATAGCTGCTGCTACAACTGTTGTTACATTACTGTTATTGATACTACTACGACTGTTACAATAATTAGATCTATTATTACAGTTGCAGCTAATGGCATTGATGCTACTACAGCTGTTACAACTACTGCTATAAATGCTACAACCGTTATTGTTACTCCTGCTACACCTATTACAACTACTACTTTTACCGATGCTGCTACTAGAACTGTTACAACTACTGTTGCAAGTGCTACTACTCATGCTGCTGCAACGTCTGTTACAACAACTGTTACTACTACATATTTACTAATGATGCGGCTGCTACTACAACTGTTACAAGAATTACTGCTAACGATGCTACTACAGGTACGGCCATTGTTACATATGTTACAATAACTACTGCTGCATTTGCTACTATTACATCTGTTTCATATGTACCAACGGGTTTGAGCCTATTTCTGCTACTACACTAGTTATTACTTCTAAAATCTGCTCTACCAACTGCAGTTACTACTATTGCCGTTGCTTCAAATATTACAGTTGCTGCTATGTCTGTTGTCGTTGTTCATACTGAAATAGCCACTTATGATGCTGCTATAAATACTGACGTTGTTGCTGCTACATGTACTTCTACTGCAGGTACTAACTATTTAGGACATCTATTAAAAAAACACTTTTAACATAAATGATAACATGAATAATAACAAATAACTATAAATGAATGGAAAAAAAAATGTGTACTTATAACAAGCATGATAGGCTACATAAAGTTTAAAAATACCAAAGCGATGCTTACAATCTCATAAATGAAAGTCCCGCTTTAGTGGGTTAGACGAGTAATGGTAATTTGTTTATGATCGATCTGTTTCCATGGCCTGAACTAATGGAACATGAACAAATGTCTAAAATAAAAACACGCAATCTGGATTCCGAGTACCACAGGGAAAGTTCCTACATACGTTATACATTACGTGGCTTTAACGGTCTTCCCGTTGATGTAGACACCACGTCATAGCCTAGTCTATATAAACAGCAGCGCTCAACGGAAATCATCAAAAACGCAATATATACCCCAATTATAACCAACTTTCAGGTTGAACAGTGTATAACAGCAACATAGTAGACAAACGAACGAACGAACGAACAGGAAATCATCAACATATTTAATGAAGTTTTGATCTAAACACTTGTTTGTTCCATATATTGTAAAGGCTTTTGGGTAAGTGGTACCAGTTCTTAAAATGTCTTTTTTTTTTTAATCAAAATAATATCACTGATTAAAATGTCTCTTCTGTCATTGCTATCTGATACAATTTTTAACTTTGGAATTCTCGACCGCCATGTAATACCATTACCAACGGGCTGATCACCCGTTTGCCAGTCACTTCGATTACGGAAACAACAGCAAATGGATTGATTTGCCGTTGCCCTAAAGACGCCAATAGGCGTGATGGGAAACAATGGCAAAGAAAACCTATTTGCTGTTGTCCTAAGACGCCACTAGGCGTAATGGCCACTGACTGCTTTGACGGTGTGTCCTAAGGACGGAAGAAGAAGAAGAAGAAGAATGTAATACCATTACTCTTAGAGATAAACGTAAAGATGGCAGGGTCGCCAGTGTTAGCAACATTAACTGCCACCAAAAAAAAAAAAAAAAATGCAACAGCTACTATCATACCACTAGTAATAACAAGGCTAACCGTTATAAAGATATTCCTCATCATCATTAATAATTATCTTGACAGTCATCAACATCATCACCATCAAAGGCAACAACGTCTTTTATGTTACTAACTAAACCCTCTGTGGATGGGAAGGAGCGAAGCTCCTGACCGGGTTGGAAGGAAAGTCCTCAGGTTCTCCAGCCTCGCAATGACATGTCATTGGGCCGAAGGGCCAAAAGCCCAAGGAAAAAAAAAAAAAACATGTTACTAACTAGGGTAACACGGGGCAATAAACACCTGGGGCAATAGGTTCCGTCCGCCGACCAAGCTGCATTTATTCTGTTGTAATACTTCTCATGAACCATGCTTGTGCTCGTTACTGACCAATCAAATGCAGTGTTTCATTCTCCATAGGGGCCAAAACAACCTATGACATAGGTCGAATCTGTACAAATTCGAAGGTTAAATATTACTTCCCAGACCTAAGGGTCTTTTATATTTGGACATGCGCCCTAATATAACCGACTAGGTTGAACGGGACGCACCTCGCCAAAACGAGGCAAAAGTTTTACATTAAAAAAAAAAAATTTGAAGGTGTCATCTGACCACCTCATTGGCAGCCATTACAAACGCGCCTTAAAACTTTTTAGTCGCTTTGCGTCCCTGCGCTAAACTTAAGTTTTCTTGCAAAGTAAGCAGAAGGAAGTCATCATCTTTTAATCTGAGGTATGAAAATGGATCAGTTAACTATTAATACTATGTTGGTTTGTATAAATGATGATAATTCATTAGTTTTCATCAATGTGCTACCATTCTCCATTGCCATGTGCCTTGCTGCCTCCCTACGAGCTGTTGCTGTGTCACATGTTGATTTAATTTTTATCATCCGAACCATAATAAAATAATTTTTGTGCTATATCACCTGTTTATTTAGTGAAATGACTAATGAATACGAATAAATGAAGTTTCTTTGATGCTTTTTTAAAAGCTATGACGGGACAGCAAGAGATTTAATGAGGGGTGCTTAATACCCCATTCAAGATTTTTACTGTTTTTTCTACCAATGTGTCTTGAAATACGAATATAATTTTACAGTTAAATGTGATGCATTTATTCTGTGTGTCATCACAAGTTGTCTAGAAAAGGTATATCTGTTGGTGGGAAGATATTTTAAATAATTAATATTTTGTCCTTCCCAAACGAATAATATCAATGGTGCTTATTGCCCCATTTCTCTTCTTTCCCCCCCCCCCCCCCCCTGTGTTGTCACAGAATGGTATGAAATTACAAGAAGCTGGCATGGCAGTTGGAGGCAGAAAACATGTTAGCAGTTCCAAGGAGATGGAAGATGCGTACAATGCTGTTATGAAGAAAGAGATGTCTGTCACGAAAGCTTCAAAATATTTTGGAGTAAATAAGAAGTCCATGCTAAGAAGAACACCAGGGGAGATTCCTGTCAATGCTCATGCTGGTTGCCAAACAGCATTGCCTCAGTTGCTGGAAAATGAACTAGCAGACTGCATTAAACTTCTGGCAGGGTGGGGTTGGGGTTTCACCTCAAGAAGTAGCCTGCAAGGCATTGTACAGGATTATGTTAAGAAAGCTAAGTAGGAGACTCCATTTGTGAATGGTCATCCTGGCCGAGACTGGCTTAGCGGCTTCTTAAGTCATCACCCTGATGTTGTTCCATGAAAGATGGAGCATCTGAGTTCTGCACGAGCTAGAGCTAGTTTGAAGTAATCAAACATTGGTTTGAGCTTTTGGAAAAGATATTTACTGAGGCAGGTATCAATGATATGAGTGCCCAAATTTTTAACACTGATGAAAGTGGTTTCATTATGGACCCCAAATCACAAGTTGTTTTGGCTGAGAAAGGTTCAAAGCGAGTAAAAGCGAGAACATTGGTGGCTCAGGCAGGGAACAGATAACAGTAAATTGTGCTGTATCTGCCAGTGGCAAAGTGGTGCCACCATATGTTCATTCCTTGCATCTCAGCTTCTACAGTTCTCCACCAAGTTGTTTTTGGTCGGCATCTCTTTTGCATAGCTGCTCCTGTAATGTCATCTGTTCCCCTCCGAGGACGTAGCCAACCCAACTAACTCCAGCGTCTGCCAGCTACGATGGTGTATATGTCCTCCTGGTAACTCAAAATGAGCCATCTGGTGTCACCCACCATGCGTCCCAGGCAAGGAAATGACAGAGAAGACACCGGCGCTTATTGACCCATAGTGTTGTTTCTGTCCATATTTTGGTGCAGCGCAAAAAAAAAAATTTAATTAAATATGTTCAAGTACTTTTAAAATTAAAGTGTGTTTTTGCCCAATGCAGGAATGATATTCCCAAAGGACTGTGATATTATGTGCAAGAAAAAATGACTACTTACGGAAATATAGAAAAAAAAGTATTAGGTGGTGCAAACGTTGGTGCTTATTGCCCCATGTTACCTACCTTCTGTCATTGTCAAAATTATTACTGTCTTCAACTAAGGCATCACCATCTTTCATTATCACAAAGCTGTTTTCATCTTATATCACCGCTAGACGACTGAAACCGAGTTATTTTCACAGATATTCTGCTTCTAAAATTCTCTCCAACAGTGACCACTGACACAGCCATTACCAATTCCAACATACAATGATGACATTCACTATATTTCTTATGATTCAGATCAGTGTTTCCCAAACTTATGATAATCACGTACTCCATATCTTCTTCTTTTTCTTCCTCGTTCGTCCTGAAAAGGACGGTGGTTGCGTTGTGTCTGTTTACGCCTAAGCTGTGATATCTGCACCTTTCGGTCGACACATCCGACTTCTGCACAGCATTTTTTAGGACCGTGTTTGCCTTCCCATTGCGATCCACACTCGCTCAGCCAGACTGCACTGCTGCAGACTGTTTCCAGGACCACCACGTGGAGGTGGAGTGCGGTCTTGACCAGCTCAGGTTCGCTGGTCCTGACGCAGGCATTCAAGCTATGAGTTGCTGACTGCGGTCTCTATTGCTGCGTCTTTGGGTCCCACGTACTCCATATGAGAATCTAATTTTACTGATGTTCCCCTTATGAGAGGTTAGTTTAGTTGGTGTACCCTTTATGAGAGTTTAGTTTTACTGGTGTACCCATTATGAGAATCTAGTTTTACTGGTGTACCACTTATGAGAGTTTAGTTTTACTTATGTACCCCTTATGAAAGTTTGGTTTTACTGGTGTACCCATTATGAGAATCTAGTTTTACTGGTGTACCACTTATGAGAGTTTAGTTTTACTTATGTACCCCTTATGAGAGTTTAGTTTTACTGGTGTACCCATTATGAGAATCTAGTTTTACTGGTGTACCACTTATGAGAGTTGTTTTACTTATGTACCCCTTATGAGAGTTTGGTTTTACTGGTGTACCCATTATGAGAATCTAGTTTTACTGGTTTACCCCTTATGAGAGTTTAGTTTTACTGGTGTACCCATTATGAGAATATAGTGTTACTGGTGTACCCCTAATGAGAGTTTAGTTTTACTTATGTACCCCCTATGAGAGTTCAGTTTTACACCTTGAGAGTTTGGTTTTACTGTTTTACCCCTTATGAGAGTTTAGATTTAATGGTGTACCTGTTATAAGAGTTTCGTTTTACTGATGTACCCCTTGTGAGAGTTTATTTGACTGGTTTACCCCTTATGAGAGTTTAGTTTTACTGGTGTACCCATTATGAGAATATAGTGTTACTGGTGTACCCCTAATGAGAGTTTAGTTTTACTTATGTACCCCCTATGAGAGTTCAGTTTTACTGTTTTACACCTTGAGAGTTTGGTTTTACTGTTTTACCCCTTATGAGAGTTTAGATTTAATGGTGTACCTCTTATGAGAGTTTCGTTTTACTGATGTACCCTTTGTGAGAGTTTATTTTACTGGTGTACCCCTTATGAGAGTTTAGTTTTACTCATGTCCCCATTATGAGAGTTTAGTTTTACTTGTGTACCCCTTATGAGTGTTTAGTTTTCCTGGTGTCCTAACACTTATGTATTAAATTTTAATGAATTATTTTCCGCAGCTTAAAAAAATAGTATGGTAAAGTAAAATATAAAAAAATTATACCATGTTCCCCTTGAACATCTTTCATGTACCCTCTGGGGTACTTATTCCACACTTTGGGAAAAACTGATTTAGATACCACATATTTTGATTTTCATCTCCCACCATCAATGTCACGCTATCTATCACTTTTGCTCTGACTGCCACCAGGTAGTCATCCTCACAGATGCACTGTCTGTCCTGCAAGCTCTCAAGGGTGGTAAACTCCCGCATCTGAGAAATGAACTAAACAAGGTAGCTGCCAAAAAGAGAACCATACTTCAGTGGGTACCATCTCATTGTGGTGTACCCGGAAATGAAAAGGCAGATAAACTTGCAAAAAAGGGAGGAGAATGTGAACAAGAAGATAATGAAGTCACATACTTTGAGAAAAAGAGAGCTATCCAGACTATCAGAAGAGAACAGAACCAACCCAAAGACGACTATCACACTCTCGACCGGCAGGGACAGATAACTACTTTTCGACTCAGGACAGGGCATAACAAACTGAATAAACACATGCACAAGCTACGATTGTCTGCTTCACCACTGTGCACATGTGGATTAAACGAACAAACGGCTGAGCATGTTCTACAGGACTGTCCTCTGTATGACCAGTTAAGAAAGATATACTGGCCCAATGACTCAACACTAAACTCAAAGCTATATGGAGTTAAAGAGGAACTTCAAACAACAGTCGAATTCATCATGAGAACTCGTCTGACGGTGTAATCATCAAAGATGCGATCGCAAGAAGAAGAAGAAGCTTCTTTAGTGTTTTTAGTTCTGAGCGTCCATTTGGCTAAGTGGATAGAGCACTTTCCTCTCACTGTGAAGTTACTGGGTTCCATGATCGAAACCTGGTAGCATCATGCTTCAGTCTACTCAGCTGTAAATGGGTACCTAACTCTGCGCTTGAGTTAGGGAAAACAAAAAAGTCAACGAGGAAGGGAACTGGTCACTCCATCTCATTAAAACTCTTGACTTGATTTTGTGAAGTCTCTAACACTTCACTCCCTTATGGCAGAATCTGTTATGGGACTAACTTTACCTTATTTTTAATTTTCAGTTCTCTGCCAACACAAAATGTCAGGAGTAAACTTCACAAAGTTGGTCAAAAAGTGGTTTGCACAAGAAACGGCTGATAGCCCAGACAGCAGCAATATAGGTCAGTCTTTATTGTTCTAAATAATTTCTTGCAGACACTGTCTCACCCCTTGTGGTTCTTGGAAGGGAAGGAGGGGGGGAGATCTGAGGTGGCAAAGAAAGAATCACCACTCCAACAAGACATGTTATAAGAGGCAACTGTTGAGGATGTGGATTTGGATGACAGCTCGATAATGTAAAACAAATTGCTACATAAACCACAGTTACAATAACACATGAAGCATTTTGGTGCAGGCTTCCTGAAGACAGATGACAGCAGTTGTCACCCCATATTCCATTAGAAGCAAACAAGGGAAGAATGAAATACCCTCCAACAGAATAACAAACAAGTCACTTCTTTGTTGTGTGCATCATGACCTCTGAAACAATAGATGTCATCATCTTATTTTCCTTACATCATGACCTGTAAAACAATAGATGTCATCATCTCATTTTTCTTACATCATGACCTCTGAAACAATAGATGTCATCATCTCATTTTCCTTACATCACGACCTCTGAAACAATAGATGTCATCATCTCATTTTCCTTACATCATGACCTCTGAAACAATAGATGTCATCATCTCATTTTCCTTACATCATGACCTCTGAAACAATAGATGTCATCATCTCATTTTCCTTACATCATGACCTCTGAAACAATAGATGTCATCATCTTATTTTCCTTACATCATGACCTCTGAAACAATAGATGTCATCATCTCATTTTCCTTACATCATGACCTCTAAAACAAAAGATGTCATAAAATCATTTTCCATACATCGTGTCCTCTGAAACAATAGATGTCATCATCTCATTTTCCTTACATCATGACCTCTAAAACAAAAGATGCCATAAAATCATTTTCCATACATAGTGACTTCTGAAACAATAGATGTCATCATCTCATTTTCCTTTGTTCTCCTTACTGAGCATGGAACCAACACTGTAGATGGTCCCCCCTAGAGGAAGCCTGCACTAAGAAATCATATGCTTTTGTAGTGGTGGTTTCTGTAGCAATTTGTATCACATAATGAGGTTGCTAGCACCATGCACAACCTCATATTAGTCGCAATGGATGATAAGCCTGATGGTGCAGTAGGTCTATTATTAATTTGTCTCCTCAGAGACCCCTGGGAACTGCTCTGGGGAGAAACAGTAGATGTGACACCAGTAATATTTATCACAACCATCTTCTTTGATTTGGTCACAACCTTTGTTGGATCTAATGAGATATTCACCACTTTTCCCCACTCTCATTCTTCAACATATCATAAACACCTATGTGATTTAGTATTATTTAAATTTTTTAAGAATGTTACTAAATTGAAACAACATTTATTATATTTTACTTACTTGATTAGTCATTCCACTTCTACCCTGGGGTGTAGAGGTTTGTCAGAGAGAGCTCCATACTATCCTATGGGCTGTCAATTTTATATTTGACACTGGCTATAATTCTTGAAGCCCTGTGTAGTTCCCATGTGTTTCTAGGAGACAAAGGAAGTATAGGACTACAGCTGCCATAGACATGTTGTATGGGGTGATGAATAT
This sequence comes from Oreohelix idahoensis, assembly GCA_024509875.1. Classification (NCBI taxonomy): domain Eukaryota; kingdom Metazoa; phylum Mollusca; class Gastropoda; order Stylommatophora; family Oreohelicidae; genus Oreohelix; species Oreohelix idahoensis. The sequence goes on from JAMPIV010004743.1 coordinate 52,263, forward strand.
AAGTCTGTATAAAGGGCTGGCAATCTAATCATGTGAAACAAATTGCTACAGAAACCACATGAATGCAGGCTTCCTGCAAGGGTGCCAGCTTCAGTGGTGGTCCCATTCATTTATAGAGAGCAAAAAAGGAAATGATAGTTCTTGTAATTGCAAATTTTTTTTTTTAATGTGTTTAATTAATTCTTAGTTTCAGGACATAAATTATTTTGATATTTTGATTTTAATAAAGGAAATAACATGGGAAAAATATTATAACTGATGTTATTATTTTTAATATGTAGTTTTGAGAGATGATGACATAAACCTTCAGCTGTTAAAGCTGATGGTGAAACCTGATATTGTGGAATGGACACAAATTGGTTCAAATCCTGAGAGCGCCAGTCTTACTAGAACTGTAAGTTTCATTGTACATTTTTTAATCTCTTATGCGCTGTTATACTTTGGTATTCTAAAGCTATCTTTTACTTTGTTATTCATTTTGCTGCTATCTAAGAAAAAGATATGGTCCAAGCCTCTGCTCCCAAAGTATTAATATCACTATTTCCTTAACTGTTATGTTACCAGTGTAAATTACAAAAACAATCATTGTCGTCACCAGGAGTAAGGTAAAGATAATCCCATAACAGATATAACCATTTAGGGGAGTGAAGTGTTGGAAGCTTCTCTATGTTAGGTCCAGCTTTAAGAGGTAGGGTGATCATTTCCCTTTTTCACTGCCTTTACTGTCCCCAATTCATAAGCAGTCCAATACCCACTTACAGATCGGTAGACTTGAGCATGATGTTACAAAGTTTTGAATCCAGAACCATACCTGTCAACCTCCTGAGACAAAAATCTGTACGCCGGACCAAAAAAATCCTTACAAACACCAAAAAATCCTTACGCAAAAAATATATTAATAAATTATACACAATACAGTTTTAAGACGAGAAATGACATATACAAATCTATTAGCATTTGAATTAGCGTGGTATAAAACATGCTAATAGTCTCATGCTGTTCTTTACATATACAAAACTTAGTGATCGTGAGATACTATTCTTTCGATGCACAGTGTTTTATGTTATAATCAACACATGCACTTTTAGCACTTTGCAGAATTGCATTTGTGGGCTTAAAGTCTGCACAGCATGTATCAATGTTAATCTTACACTGTAAAAAAGAAATGAGTGTGTCTGCATTCATGGACCTCCTGCAGTCTTTGTGGACTTTTTTATTGAAAAATAAAGCAGCGACGTTTACACAAACAAACTTTTTTTTCTAGTTATGTAGGTGTAGTGGTATTGATGGTATTGTATGATGATGATGGTACTACATGTAAATTGTATGAGGCCAGCTGTGAAGGCTCCTGAGATAAAATGTAATTGAGAATTGTCAGAAGGCCTTTCTTGCTACCACTACGACCTCACACTTAATTTTTTTTTTTAATGAATGTAGCTGCGTAAAGTGTCTAGGGTTATGATGTGTACTGTGGTGTGATAGTTATAAATATACCCATAGATATTTAACAAGACTAATAAGATTAACAAGTGTTACAATACACTGAACTAACTCACGTGTGTAAAGTTTTTGATATAATTATATTACATTTATTTGTTCTGGATCAAGTTTTATTTTGACCAGAACTTGTTTTAAAAGAAGGATTTAAAATTTATGAAAATTATGCATGGAATGTTACATAATAAATGCAAAAGTGTACATATTTAAGTACTAGAATAGTTAGTTTTATTAAAATGTTCTGGTAGTCAGCTACTAAGGAGGATATTTATTGTCTGTGCTGTTGGGGTGGTCTCATCACACCTGTCTATATTGACTACATAGTGTCCAGAAAATGGTGGGAATTTTTATGGGGTATCTGCAACTAAATGGGGTTGGTGAATATCCAGCAGACCAGAGGCTCACTCCTGGTATTTGTAGCTCTGGTGCTGAAATCAGGCGGTCCCACCTCTCCGTGCTGGCGGGCACTAATGGTGGTCTCTGTCACGAGGACTGCACAGATACACTTGTGTAAATCACCACCCGAATAGATACTTCTTCGTTGACGACAGAAACTCGCAGCTCTGCAATCAAAGTATGGGCCATGTGTCAAAATCTATTCTCTACCCACGTCTGGACACCACACTGACACAACAACCACATTATACAGACAGGTCAGATCTCTCTGACCAAACAGCACAGTTACCATGGTGGGTTTACATCCGATAGATCCTCCCAGACTATAGATTCTGAAAAATAATTATTAGTTTTCTACCCTAAAAGAGGATAGGTAATATGTTTCCTTATTCTCAACTCTTGATCTGTCTTGCATAATCCTTGCTGGTGTTTAGGTACATTGTTAGTCCCTAGACCCTGACTTGGGCGGGGGGTCTAGAGCAAAATCCCTACTTGTTTGTAAGGCTAGATTATGATATGGCAGTATCAAATCACTCGAACATGAAACAATATTCAAAAATATATAAAGAAATAATTTCAATCTTACCAGATTATGAATAATTAACACAGAAGTGCTAGCAAAACTCAGCTGAGCTGCTGGCTATAGGATGGCGTCCCTAAATTTAACTCACTGTCTTTCATATGGGAAAACACCACACTTTAAAATCTGTGTCTAACACTGAACAATTATTGAAGAATGACCCCAAATGCGCTCTGAGCGCTAATGATATGATTGTCTGTGGCCAATCACTGCCGAGGTTTATTTTTAATTTCAAAATTTCCTCACTAAAGTCATTTCAGTCAAGCTTCAGTCACGTATGGATGGTTATCTGTTAGTCTGTCCGTCTCTACTTGTGTTTCTACAAAATTGTGCTCGATTTTTGACCCAACCGTTCTCTCCCCTTCAAATTTTTGTTGTAAAAAGTTATATTTAGACACAGCTACCACCAATGTCCCTTCACTTCTATGCCAAGTAAAGTTGAACATCTGTGTCCAAGGTCGTGTTTTTGTGTGCAAATAACCACACTTTTTAGATTCAATTCAGTCTGTCGATGATGTGAACTACACTGTCTTTTGTCATTATTTTCAATATTATCTATCCGTCTGTAAAATTAAGACCATATTCGTTCACTGCTCAGAATATGCCATCTGGCCAGCTAATTTTTATATTCCTAACATTAATATTAAGAAAAATTTACTTTTTAATTTTTGTAATTTTTTTCAGACATCTGCGTTCTTCCGCTCAAATTCAAATCAAGCGCTTGGTATCGCAAAACGTCCAATTCCGTACCTCGTGTCAATTTGGGGGACTTGAATTTTTTTTTACTTTCATCCATTTCCCCCCCCAATTGCGTCTCTTTAGCCTTTCCAGTCATATTTTTTTTTTTCTTTTGATACTCCGTTCCCCTCCGGTCTAGCAAGTCAATTTTATGGGGGATGATGACCCGCGGTCTAGGCGATCATGTACATCAGCAGCCTACGCATTATGTTTTTATCCTTAAATGTTATCCTTGGGAGGAATTTTACCGTTGTATCTCTGTCAATTTCACTACACATCTCCCCACCTGAAAACATGCCTATGGCAAGTTCCAAAACCAGCGATACACATAGGTAAAATTACTCCTCCCGTCTGCCATTACTCTAATTTTGATCACAGGGGTGCCGACTGAGGAAATCTGCACCGACATTCAATTTGCCTGGGATATATTGGATACTAAACTGATAAGGTTGAAGCAATAAAGACCACCTCAGCAATCTTGCGTTTTCATGCTTAGCCTGAGACAAGAACACGAGAGGCTGATGATCCGTCTCCACCACAAATGTCCTACCATACAGATAGATTTGAAACTTCTTTATTGCCCAGATTAATGCTAAACATTCTTTTTCGCTTGTGGAGTATCCTTGTTCCGCCTTATTCAATTTGCGGCTTGCATAAGCGACTGGTTTCAGTTCCCCATCAGGGGAAGATGATCTTTGCAACAAAGCCCCTCCAAGTCCTACATTACTTGCATCGGTTCTTAAGACAAAGTCCTGTGTCAAATCAGGCAGTTTGAGAATAGGCTTGCTAGTGAGTTTTTCCTTTAACTCTTGGAACGCTAATTCACATTGTGCAGTCCAAATAATTTTATCTGGAAGTCCCTTGCGAGTCAGATCAGTCAGAGGAGCACAAATGGCGTTAAAATTTTTGATGTATTTCTGATAAAATCCGCATAACGACACGAATGATCGCACGTCCTTTTTGGTTTGCGGCCTAGGTGCTCTCTGCAGTTTTTCCAAGTTCTTAGGATCAGGGGTCATATTACCCTGATATACAGTGTGTCCCAAGAATTCCAACTCTTTGCATCCAATACAACATTTTGTTGGCCTAGCAGTTAAGTTCGCCTCCCGAAGTCTATCAAACAACATCTCCAGAGCTTCAATGTG